>JAUEPU010000029.1:600000-834355 GCA_030435615.1 Armillaria luteobubalina | reverse complement strand
CCTCTGTGGATAAACTGGTAACACTGCCATCATAGAGTCGTTGAACTTTCTACTTCAAGTTCTCGTCCGGTATCCCCAAACGTGAGAAAGCTTGACCTGTCCCTCTGAATGATGGCTGAAAGGACATATTGATCAGCAATATCATCCCCTAAATGGGAGGGCGTAGTCATTCCATCAACCACATATGCATCCACACTCTCCTTGAATCCGCTTACAGATATCCACGCACGCTCCAAAACCACAAAGAAAGGCAATCAGTGGGCACAACCTTCGTAAAGCGCTCCCGAAATTGCATCTGCGTCACAGGCATCTTCCAAATATATCATCTCAAAGTCAACCGCGACTGCCTAGAGGTTTCGCCGGCGAACTAGAGATTGAATGATGAGACCCCGGAGAATAAAAGATCTCTGACAAACATGCAGTATCTTGTACACCTCGACTTCACTCAAAACTGTACAATCAATGGTGTGGAATGGGTTAAGAACCTCAACAAGGTCACAGAAGCACAGAAGATCATAGAACTTGGTCACGACGGGAGTGAGGGGTCTAGAAGACAAAGTGGCAGCCCAAACGTGAGTAACGTGGTCCCTAACACTCCCGTAGTTTTCAGGATAGGAGGATTGATAAATGATGGCGAGGAATGAAAGCGATCAGCATGACTGAGCCAACACCCCTTCTGTCCTTTGATGCTGCAGGGACTCGACACCAATGCTTTGAATGCGCCGGATAGAAGCCTGCCAACTTAGTCTCGACGGGACAAATCATCTTCTTTACTTGCTAGACTCTTATGAAATCCGGCCTTTGAGGGCATTGGGCGATATCGAGCCACTAGACCCTTTGAATGTCAGAGAACACAGATAACGGGACATGAGTACCTAGGAAGAATGCGATGACAGACTATAAATTTGAGTAGTATGTGTATCAGCGGTGGGATATCTGTCCCTTAGGTAGCCCGAATAGCAGTTTAACACTCCAGAGTTTCATCAACGCTGAGGTACATCCATATCGCAATGAGGATGGCAAGCACTGGCAGAGTAAAATCCAAATAGCCTTGCCTAGTGCCCACAGAGCCGGTCTATTCTCAGATGAACGTGATCAGGATGGTCCGCGTTTAGTTGTCGCAAGATGAGTCGGTTTGCAGTCAATATACCATTTCTTGCAGGTGCATGAGAAACCGGAGCCGTCTGACATAGCCTAGGTAAGAAGTACCATTGTGGGAGCGACATGAGCGATGACCGGTGATACATATCAAGGCTAGCTCCCCATTAGCCACCATGAAGCTATCGAGGCCTGTATTGCTGGTTCCCATTGCCCTAGTCGCAGCCCAGACGTATACCATCGAGCCCATCTCAACTAGCGATGACGCGACATCGACGACCGTGTTTGGGCTACCCACTCCGTGAGTCAAATGAAGCAGGTGCAAAAAAGAGAACTTACCACCATGCAGTTCGACCACCTTGAACCCTCCCAACGACGACGGCGACGATACCGATATCCATATCCTCGACGGAGGGCACAGTTTCATCGGCATCGGCGACTTCCTCGTCGATTAGCGTCACTTTCTCCACCGACATGCTTTCGACTCCTGCCACCACCTTTTCACAGCCGTCGAGCACCAGCCGCTCCGCTGCGTCTTCAAGTGCAGCTGTCTCTGCCAGCACATCTCCTTCACCCTCTAATGCTGCTGTAGGGAATGGTTACACGGATTGTTGTCGGGGGTGTTGGGTGCTGCTCTTGTCGTGCTAGCAGTTTGATACAGCCATTGGCCATGTCAATAATTTCAAAAATGGGACTGGTATTCGTAGGAGTTTAAGCGTGTCTGCGTCCGTAGCCAGAGATTGGAGCTTTGAGATTGAGTCGGGTGGTGGTTCGTGTCTGAGTTACACAGATCGTGGTTCCCTCTGCACTGCCATGTGTCCACGTCGTCCTATATCGCTCTCGTTGTTAGGCCCTCTATTGACGACAGGGATAATCTTACCTTTCAATATTCTTTATCCCAGCATAGTTTATTGTCGGTAGACCTAGGGTCAGTGGGTGTCTCGTTGTTCAATTGTCTTTGTCGCTGACCAGAATGACAGAATTCGGTTTCCGTGCGTTCAAATGGCTGGGATTGTACTTGCCTCCCTACCCGTATTCTTCAGGTTATTCTCGCGCGGCGTACGTCTCTTTTCTCTGGTTGCTGGACGATGGCCGCTGAAGCACTATTCCAGGATTCAACCGCAGGATTCGGGTAGCTTGGAAGTTCTTACTGAGGTGCGCTCCAGCCTGTGTTTTCAGAAAACCAAATGCTGTAGGTTCCTCAGTGTTCGTTCCAATTGATATGCACTGATGCCAATATTGCCTGTCTCAGAATCGGACACGAGCCTGAGTATGTAATGCACCAAATGTGCGTATAGAATATCCCAGGGTGCTGCAGAAACTGGCTGGTGGTATCAAGAAGTTTCAGGAGGCCCAGGAAACTTAAAACAGGCGGGTATATGCTGTTATTTTAGTTTATGTAGGTTAAATTTGTTTCTCCAGATCCATACAATACTCGGCGCGTTGGCTTCGATCACTCCTTCACTCCACTGACATGCAGTTTTGAAGACACCCGGATACCTTCCTAGATCTGCCCCTCTGAAAAAGTTGAGAGCCGCTGCTGAACCGGTTTATGGACAAAAAATCGGCGGAGGGAATGTTCTAAACCATCGCTTCCGAGCTTCTATAAACATATTGGACTTCGTTTGTCATCTCTCCGCTGATTGGTAAACAAGACGTTGCCAGCCTTCAGCGTCGCGTATTACGTTCACTCCGAGTCTCCTCAAATCTACTAGAGGTCCGTCAGACGTCTCTTGCCTGTACAACAGCCATGGCGCCACATAGATATTCTTCCTGGACCGACAACTTCATCGACTGCTATCTCCTCATGCTCGAAGGAACTATCCGGGAAAAAAATTTATGACAATGAATACGATAAGATGCTCACTATCGAGAAGGAATTATCGACTTGAAGATCCATCAAAAGGAGCCGGAATTCTGGCAAGAGACGTCCAGCATGTAGGTACTTGTCTCTTTCTGAAGGATAAACATCGCTAATTCTTATTGAGGACATTCTAGTTGACCAGCCTTCGGCAGCAAGTCGAAGTCAGCTTCCCCGGAGAAAAGATCGACTTAAATTGTGCGTGGAGCGACTCTGAAAGCTAGATGTATCCTAGATGGATCAACGAGCCTGCGGTGACACAGCATAAGCATCATTCTATTCAGATTGGAGGTGCAGCTTTCCGACGGGGTATCTGGGTTGTACCGAGAAGTACCCAGGGATTACTTCGCTGGCAGTCAGTGGAGCAGAGATAGGGGGCGGAATACAATCACTGGTCGTGCGAAAATTGCTTGTCTTTCCAACCACTTGTCGCGCAATTCTGATGTCCGTGTGATGGTGAAAGTGGATTTCAGAAAGGCTTAATGATATTGACGAGTTCCCCTGGTAAGCGGTCTTCAACCCCCGGGCCCTATTGCTCGATTCTCAAACCTTCCAGCTTTTAGGACGTGCCCTCACAGAGTCACAGTGGCCGGAGCGATCATCTCAGCATAAGGGTAGAGCTAGCCTGCGGTAACCAAGTACTCTGTGCCACGACGGTACTCGGATCGCTATGCATGACCTATGGTGAGCACTTTGTTCGTGCTTTTCACTGTTTCATACATTTAACGTGCAATGCGAAGTCCGGTTTTCTTCTGATGAGCGTACATGGGGTTTTGCCTGACTCGTGTATTTTCAGACTGTGTATAAAAAATACGCCCATTTAAACCAAGTCAGGTTACAATCGAGTAGTTACATACTATGTATGAAGGCTAGCCGTTCTGGATATGGGTGCTAAGTTGGCACTTTTTCGAATAATCTCAAGTAATTTCCTTTTCATCGCTTGTTGTTTTCCGTGTATCTCTTCATCTTGCTTTTCTAGTTATCGAATACTCACTCCATGGGTATTATGCTATGGATAATCCTTTCTCTGCACCAGAGCCAGATCACGTCGATCTCCAGGTGCGACGCGTCGTGCGGCGCACGCTACACCAATTGCGTGGGATTTCTAACCCAGAATAGTAAAGTTTCTGACTAAGGTTTTATCCACAGTTCCAGTCAGCCTTATCGTGTAGTGCTTGTCTCTGCTACGAATAAGGCTCTTCACCTTGACGGGTTTATGATAGCGTTCTTCTCCGCCTTTTTTCGATCACTCTACTTGTATAGCTTCTTCTTTGCGTGTTTTCTCGCTCTCCTCGTCAGGTTTACTCTACCAGTCCAACTAGTGAGTTCTTTCACTACATTGTTTGACGAGACTAGTAATAGTGCAAATATAGGTCTCTGAATCAACTGCAAGTATCCCCATCTCCACACCAATGGTCCAAGCCCCGCAGTTCTTGACTATTCCTGCAAAGACCAAGCACACGGCGACTGTGTTCCTGATACATGTGAATTTATTTTCATCTTATATCGGAGCTTCGTGTTCAACTACTATAGGGATTGGGTGACTCGGGTAATGGCATGATGCCTATAGCCCAATATGTAGGTTCCGATCCCGCATTAAACCATGTCAAGTGGATTCTCCCTCATGCGTAAGTTCGACTAATGATTCTTACATTCCCGGACTCAATGAAGCTCTGCAGACCGTCTCGTCCGGTTACAGTCAACGGCGGAGTAGTCATGCCTGCATGGTAACGCCGCCAAATATACAAATGCTGGATATTAACAAGTTTTTATATAGGTATGACATCATTGCGTTCCAAGCCAATGTACCGGAGGACGAGCCTGGGATGAAAAAATCCATGGAATCTCTTTCTGAACTGATGCAGACGGAAATTGACGGCGGCATCGATGCGTCTCGGATCGTTTTTGGTGGATTCAGTCAGGGCGCCAGTCTATCCTTGTTTATGGGCCTGACGATCGAGGAGAAGCTCGGTGGTATCGCGATGCTGAGCGGAAGGATGCTCGTCGAAGAGTCGTTGAAGAAGGTATGCTTTATCTTTGTGCGTTTATTTTTGCCCAATCACTGATCATGAGCAGAATATAACCCCGCACGCCACGTCTATTCCTATTTTTACTGCTCACGGGGCAGAAGACCGAATCATAAAGTTGGATCGTTCCAAGTCGTCTGTTGCGGCTCTTGAACAGCTGGGGTTCACGGTGCACACGGGGACGAGCGAGAGCAATGGAGTTGCTTACAACATCTATCAGGGACTGGGCCACTCTACCGCCTCAAAAGAGCTAAGTGATTTGACAGACTGGCTGAAGAAAACGATCCCTGAAAATTAGAGGTGGTTGTACTGTAGGTAAGAATGCTATTCTGTCTGTACACGTGTTGGTCTTCGATTCTTAAAGTTTGAGGATCGACAACTTATATGCGACACACTGGTGATCGCCTTTTCAATCCAACTCTTAACGTGCCATTGGCGGCCCTAAATAGCCCGGGTTGTTTCCCCTACATCACCACATTGCTCGATAACAGACGGAGAATAATCGGAGTTGAAATAAGTAGTCACTCTGCCGCCGGCCCTCGAGATCATTTGATACCGCGCCTCATACCCACTACATTGCTTCCAAAGCGCACCTCTCTTTGGCAACTGTGCGAGGGAGCTGTACCATTGCACGCCGCACATTAAAAGGCCTACAACAGGTAAAAGGGCGGAATACCGTTCTCGAACCAAGCTACACTTATCTGGTCACCTGTCAGTAGCCGGCAAGAACGTGCGCTGAACGAGCGCAAGCTGTTGAGAGGTAGAAGCCAGCCCGATATCTACATCGTACTTTGCTGTACACGTACTTCCTCGAAGCAGCGTCCACCCTCATTTTGTTCACGTTCCTTCTTACCCATCTAGCTGTATCGAGCGGGTATAAAGCATGTACAATGTTGAGACCATTTTCATTTAGAGCTCTTTTGTGTTTGGGACAGGATGCTGTCTCTTGCCGCGTATCTACTTGTGATCACCTCTCCTTTGGTGTCTGCGCTCCGCATAGGCACCTGGAACATGCGATACGATTCGCAGTCAAATAATATCACCGTGCAGGAATCTATAGATTCCCTCGGTGATCCTCTACAGAATTTTACAGACCTCAGTATATCCAACGGCGCTGAACAACCCTGGAGCACACGTAGAATTCGCATAGCGGAGCATGTCCTGAATGAGGGAGCTTCCATTCTTAGTCTGTGTATTTTATCTTTAGGGTCTTTGAAATACTCATTCATATATGTCCGTGCAGGCATACAAGAAGCTTTGCTTCGGCAGGTCAACGATCTCGTTGAGTTGCTTGGTGATGAATGGTCCTACGTATGTGTTTCCTCACGTTAAGTTATTTGTGTGTGACCGGAAATAGGCCGGTGTGGGTCGTGATGACGGAGTGGCTGCCGGGGAGTTCAGTGCTATCTTTTATAAGACGTGGGTGCCCGATATTCTATTTTTCTCCAGCATCTCATTTTGTTCGTATTCAGGACTGATGTGACACTATCATGGAACGATACTTTCTGGCTGTCGTGAGTCCTTTAAGGCACTTGATTGATTCGACACATTATGTACGGTCGTTGTGCACAGAAGCACACCATTGGGGCCGTCAAAGTACCCCGGCGCGGGGAGCTATCGTATCGCAAACGTTGCCCGGTTCATGACCGGACGGATGCAAAACCTTTACATTGATCAACACTCACCTGGATGATATATCCGATGATCAACGGCAATTAGGTGCCTCGATGATCCTGACGCGCGCTAAATACGAAGCAGTGCAGTCCAATGGACCGGTATTTGTTACCGGCGATTTTAACAGGTACTTATTCTATCGTCGGTGTTCTAGGTTAGCGTGGTAACACTAAATGAATAGTCCTTCTACCGGCGACGATTCTGCGGCGTACGGGATTATTACAGGTTCGCACGATCTTTTCGCGATGAACGCGACTTGGGCAGCCAAATACGATGTCTGCCACCACCTCCCGGACTTTGTGATGAAGGATCTCCGAGCCCAGGCCCCCCAACGGAGGGTGTCGAAGAACTATGCGACGTATAGTGGATGGACCGGTCCTTCAGATAGCAGCAAGTGGACGAGAATAGATTTTGCCTTTGGGGGAAGTAACGGAGGATGGTGAGGGCATTTCTTTCTTTCCGTTCGGACTCATAGCTCATTAGGTTTCAGGACGGCGAATTCGTACAAGGTAGACTCTGCCTTGAACGATGACGGTCTTCTCATGAGCGACCATCGACCTACGTTTGTTGACATTTCTTTCTAAATTATGCATATCTATTAGCAACAAATCACGGCCTGGATCTTAGTTCACGATCCGCCCTTGGTCTCCTTTACGTTGGCAAATGGGACGTGAATGAGGCACGAACATAACATTGTCAAAACACAGTAGCGTTGGTCTGTCGTCCATTCTCTAATGAGTTTGTGAAATGTGGAAGCAAGTACGTCTTTGTCATAAACCGAGACGAGGCTTGTAACAAGGGTTCTCCGAGATTCCCGAAATGACCTCAAAGCGCCAAAAACTCCTTTACTTATGACAAAGTTCAGATCACCCAAGAATGATTAGGCTGCTGTCAAGTTGTATGTAAATATAGTTCGTGGTCTGGTTCGTGAACCCGTTACCTAATAACTTACACCTAGACAAACGTGAAACCTTTCTACGTTAAACCTACTTATTAGATCTGTACTATCCTGAAATAAGGGATTTTTTTTGGGAGGCGACAATGCATTATGTAGCTCGAGCTACATCTGAACTTGGAAGTTTAGGTGCGGAAGTCTCCACATCAAGCTATACCAGGTTCAAAGATACAAGCAATACTACCTGAACCTGAACTTAATCAAAGAACTGGATTATGCGAGCAATTGTAAGAGGAAGGCTCAAGCAGTAGTCCCTTGTTCAATATTCAAAACGTAGTCAGCATTGTGATATGAATTATGGTCTCCTCTTCAAAGGAGAGTAGTAAAATTTCTCGCATACATTGCTCCAAAACAGAGCCCAATTCAGATGAAACACGCCAAGAATCAGTTCCTTAGATGAAGTTATACTGGTACCTACAGATTGGTCAGTGTGAATGATAACTGCTAAATAACGGATATAAGATATTAGGTTTCAGGACGGCGAATTCGTACAAGGTAGACTCTGCCTTGAACAATGACGGTCTTCTCATGAGCGACCATCGACCTACATTTGTTGACATTTCTTTCTAAATTATGCCTATCTATTCGCAACAAATCAAAGTCTGAATCATAGTTCGCGATCCGTCAAATGGGACGTGAATGAGGTATGAACCTTCCATTGTCAAATCACAGTATCGGTTGTAGATTGTCGTTCTCTAGTGGGTCTGTGAACGCAGAAACAAGTGCAATTCACAGTGGAGCATGCTAAGGATCAGTGCCTTAGATAAAGTTATACTGGTACTTACAAATTGGTCAGTGTGAATGATAACTGCTAAATGATGGATATAAGCTACATTGAATGTAATGAAGAAGGTATCGTATGCATTATCATTGTACACTATCGGAGAAATAAGGGAGATGTTGAGTCTCTGCAGGAGAACGAACGAAATGATGTACAATTACGACTGAAGAATCGATGATGGTGCAAGAATCGGTTGGCTCGGCATGAACACGAGTTTCTTGTCCATCATGACGAAGATGATCCGACTCCCAAGCCTGGCGATGTTAATTATGGCTCAACAGCAAAGATCTC
Source organism: Armillaria luteobubalina (assembly GCA_030435615.1). Taxonomy (NCBI): domain Eukaryota; kingdom Fungi; phylum Basidiomycota; class Agaricomycetes; order Agaricales; family Physalacriaceae; genus Armillaria; species Armillaria luteobubalina. The sequence continues at coordinate 825,668 of JAUEPU010000029.1, read as the reverse complement.
GTCACCCTCCGTTGTTGCAGGTAAACTGTGGCTACCAGCTCTGCTCCGCGGAACAAGCGTTCCTGTCTCAGCGACTCTGGCCCCACGCTCCACGCTCGCCCGGCGGCTGTGACTACGGCTTCTGCTGGGACCCGTCTGCCAATCAAAGCTCCCCCTTCGCGCGCTGGAGCTCCTCCGGCTCAGAGGCTCCACGGGTGAAAGCGAGTGATCCCGATGGTAAGCCACGACAGGAGACCCAAACGATGATGACAAGGAAGGCGGTGGAACAGAAGGATACGTGAGCCCCCTCGAAGGCGTCGCAAAAGTGGGTGTAGGATTCACCGACAGCGATGTGGGCGGGCTCGTCATGTTCGTGTTATTACTCACTACACTAGCGTTATTCGTCGACATCAACGGTGAAGGAGGATACGGAGACTCGGGCGACTCTGGTGACTGGTATTCAGACAGCTGTTCCGAGAAGGATTCGTATTGACACGTCGGATAGACGATGGTCGGCCTATTGGTATTTGCGTCGACGTCCGGTGAGTAGGGATATGAAGAACAGAGTTAGAGGGTGAGTACGACGGTTTGCGATGTATTGGCTGAGAGAATGGATCTGCTGAGTGTAGCCCTACTAGGTTGTCAACGGGTACACCCAACTATGTGAAGTCAGGAATTCAGAAATGAGAGTCGTACAGCGAGTAAATCAGTCACTCACGCGCATCCTATGCTCGATTAGCTCCTCCCTGTATATGTCGTTCAGCCTCGACACCCGGATATAGTCCCGTTCAGTATCAACGAGGCGATTCCTCAGTTGCTCGTTCTCACGACGCAGCGACTCCAGCATCGTTTCCACGCTCGGATCACTCAACGACGGCGCCCTTCCGGGTGTCGACGAGCTCGCTCCGTTCTCATGTTGGCCCAGCAGCGCCGCGGTGAGCTGCCTCGACAGCCTGTTCACATGAGATTCAGATTCTGCCTCAAGGGTATTCTCCAAGTCAATCTTCTCCTCGCGTAACTGCCGTCGAGTTCATCAGCCGTCCGTCACCATTTAAGACGACGACGACGCACCTTCTCCAGTTTCCGTGAGAGCAAGTTAATGAGCCTTTCTTCCTCGCTTCGTATGCATTGATGAGGTCCTGCTGCTCCTTCGAGCTCGACGAAGAGAGACGATGAATAGGCGGGGAACGGGACATGGTGGTGGTAAGAAATCAAGTTAAGGTCGAGCGCAATATAAGATTTTGTGCTGCAAATTGTTTACGTCGACTAATCGCCCCTTTTGGGATCATTCGGACCGCATGTGCCGGATCCATTCGACCTATTCTACGCTTCCTCCCCAATCAGAGAAGATGGCAACCAGGCCCAGAGGATTATTTCTAGACTCTTCCTCCAGTGGTCAACCAACCGAGAAAAATATATATCCATGAGGGCTCAAACAGCAGAAGATTACATGTAAGAGTAAAGACGCGCAAGGGAATATAAAAAAACGAATCAGAAATCATACCCTTCTACTTTGAAGGTTTTACCATACTGCAGATAACTGTCCATAATTTTGTAAATAGAATCAGGCCAATCCCATGCTTATTAGCGTGTTCGAAATCTTGGCGTGCCCGTGAATTTGGCCGAGCTTGAAGAAGCTTCGGGCGATCTGCGTGGGGTACTGGGAACACACAGACATCAGTACCCCTTGATGCAACCAATACATTAAGAAAACGTTACTCACTGTCATCTCCGTATAATCAGCATACTGGTATGCAGCCACACGTATAGCCGTCTGTATTGACCGCTGAATATCCCCCTCCTCCGCATACATTTCCATCAACTTGGCCCAAGGCTTCTGCGAATACCGGGGAGCATCCAAACACCGCTGGTACGCGTCCTTGGCCTCCTCTTTGTGGTGCAAACGCATCCCAAGATCACCTAGAATTTTCCCATTCATATCCTGTCTTTCGGTAGGCGACGTGCTGTGTCTTGAAATGAGCAACTTCTTCTGCTCTAAATATCGTCCAAACGCGCAGATCCTACAGCAAATCATGAGGGCGCATCAGTAAACCGGGTACCGTTGCAGACTTACCTCGTACAGCACCATGAATAGATTGTCCAGCCACCGTTCGCATAGCCGCTTGTTGCTGAAAGAGAACGGCTCCGGAGGTAAGCCGGGAGACACTGTATCCTCCTCCTTCTTGTCACTTTCACCTGCGGCCGCTTGGACAGGCCTTTCCAGATCGTGGCGCTTCCTTCAACACATGATGCGGGGTCCCATTCCCGTTGACAGCTACTGGCGAACCTCTCCTCGTCCTCATTGCTGTGCTCGGTCTCTTTCCTTTCTGCTTCTCTGGCATCTCGATCGGACTCTGTTGAAATCCGGATCGTCGGAATGGTTGCTTCTAATGATCCATTCTTCTTCATAGAGTCCTGACTGGGACTATGGGGCGATACCATCCCACGCGTTGATGCATTATCAAGGGTTGTTGCCGACGGTTGAACACTGCCGTCTTCGTGGATTGCCGTCGAGCTGCCGTTCGCAGAATGGGCAATATCCCCCTGGGCCTTCTGCATACGGTATTCCTCTTCCATAACGAACACGCTACTCCTTGTTTTGAGGAGTTCATCCCAGCCAATCTGCGAAACTAGTCGGGTTAGGAGTGTGTATGCGCGTGCCCAGGTTCCACGAAGTCCAGGGGAAGGTAGGCGTTGCAAAGCAGGATCGGCTTCATCGTCATCAATTTTGGCCCGTTCAGGTAGGATTTCACCAATCTGTCGTTGAAAAGGTAGATGTACACGAGATGGGGTCAGATTCCGGTGGGCATCTCGTCCGTTAAACGTGAACATTGGACATGAATTGAGGGTCAAAAGGGCAGATTCGAATTGGCCAAGGTCGAGGTAGAGTTCCGTCAACTTCTCCCATGTCACGAACTCGCTGGGAGCACAATTCACGGCTTGGCGAGCAAGCTTTAGCGCCCACTCGAATTTGCCCTTCGAACGCAGGAAATCGCATTGAACATGGAGGAGTGTGTAAGACTGGGGGGTCTCCTTCATCGCTGCTGCGATAATCTGGACTGACTTAGTTTCTTCTTCGTCTGCAGAGAGTCGCATCAACTAGGCAGTCATCGGTATTCAAAAGGACACGTACTCATGCCAATATAACTCCGTGCCAGTAGAGACGCAACCTCGGGTTCCTTTGCAGAAATCTTCTCGAACAGATTAGCAGCTTGCTGAAAGCGTCCGCTGTCTCCAAAGTACTTCATGATCCAAGCCGTCAAATGGTTCGAAACGACGGTCGCCACCTGTATTTCGGGATCAGATCCAACTTGCCAGCCTAGTTGATCATCAGTGCCGGTTACACGAAGGGATCAAGGTCCACGTACCTTTCATAAACAAGCTCTCGGCCGCCTGAAGGAACCTAATCTCGGCTTCCAGTGAAGTTATCGGGTCTAGTTTGCGGTAAGCATCTAGCCAGTACGTGGGGTCATCCGAATACAATATAGACCGCAGCAGCGCCGACACATAGGTTTCCTGCCAGATTTCCGGGGTCGCTTCATGTCTAATGTCTAACGTCAGCCCCTTCAGAATTCTGGAAAACTGGCAAGTTGGCGCACCTTTCCCCTCTTAGATCAATCACATACGCGTTCACACCACCAGGAATCTTGACGTCGACACGAATATCTACGCGGGAGAATGCGTTGAAGCAGCTAAAAATGACACGCGTTGTGAGCTGTGTCCGCAGTGGCATATTGGTCGGCGCTCACCAATAACATCCATTTCTAACCTTCCAGGCGGCAGTTTTTGCGAACCAAGCAGAGCTGTCTTCAATCGCATATGTTAATGAGTTAATATATGCTGCAAGCGAGGCAGAGGACGAGGCATCGACGCCAGAAATGTAGTGATACGACCCGAGCTGGAAGGAAATGAGACACGTTCGCAGCGGAACTCTTGACACGTACGTCTCGGTGAGCGCTCTTTCCGTTGCTTTTGACGACATGGCACAGATCTGGAGGACCTAGTTCGCGGAACGTAGCTGTCACTGTCGTCAGCAATGTTCGTCTCGTTTGGCGCGGATTTGCTCACCGAGGCTCTCCGTTCTTGCTGTCAGAGATTCTCCTAATTCGACCTGGGGAGATTTTGAGCTACATTTCAGGTGCTCAAAGGGTACGGCAAACCTCGAATAATTCAGGTATATCCTTGAATGTAGCCTCCGCCATGGAGGAATAGGAAAAGGTGTGAATGTGGCGTTATTTGGCAACGGTCCCAACGTGACCGTGCAGCCAAACACTGACACTTTCTTTTCCTTTTTTAGCTTCCCCAGTTATCTTCTGGTTCTACTACTTCCACCATCAACTTCCAAGAAACGGACACCGACGACTTTGTATTGTGCTCTCTGTGACACTGTACGTTACTTGTTGCCGCCAGCTGCTGTATGAGTCTTGGCGTCGTCAAGCAAGTACGATATTCCCAGGGATCCTGTAAGCCCGATCGGCGAGATACCATCTATGGATGAACAGCACTAATCCAAGCAATACTTAGTGGCTCTTTCGTTCCCCACACGACACGAATGTCGGTCTCGGTTCCTTGATTGCCACATTCTCGACTCCGCCTGCAATGTGCATCTATAAATACTCACTTCGAAGCTTCGGAGGTTCCTTTTGTTCTAGTTAGAGACGAACACCAAGATGGCCCTTGTTTGCTGGTCATAACAATCAGCGATTAACGGAGCCAAATTCTGGCATCGTGCCATTGTTCATTGTTCCCTTCCGGAAGGGAATTTGGTGAACATTGCTTCCTCTTCAATGCTGTGGAGCCTTGTGCAATGTGGTGTTTCATGCCTGGCAACGGACTCACATATACATCGATCACTGAAGCTCGTACAAGCAACTGAGATACAATATCATTTTGAACCCATCGTTCTTCTATCTTCGTCTGCATTCCTGGTGGGACGCATCACTTTTTTCATGCTTCAAAAGATGATCCGTCCGACGATCATCGATAACTGCGATCGTCTTGGAGGCCAACACCATCCATTGGCGACATGGATGATGGAGTCACACCCAGTACAATGCGAACCAGCAGTTCCTGTCAATGTTACAAGTAACCTCTCAACCGTGATTCCGAGCATACGATCATGTGGCACTCACTCTTTAGGTCACCACCCCTTTCCGGACCATTGTGTAGCCAAATTTAGGATTTACTTCCGTTGCGCCTATATAAACCCCCTCTTGTTTTTCATTCAAGTGCAACAAGTTCCCTTCCCTCCATTCCTACCCTTCTACACCTTCTTTGAGCCCGGCGCTCCAGACTTTCTTTCAAACGTTCAATCTCTTCCCAGTTCTTCTTACCTTCAAGTCCACAATGGTCCACTTCAGCTCCCTCTTCGTTCTCTCAGCGTCGATCGCACTTTCTTCAGCGCTTCCTCTCCAAAAACGGATCGCCCAGACCATTGCAGATGCCACACATGATTGGGAACAAGCATGTGTGAGTTCTCTTTCTTTCCCGCGGTGTCATCTCATCTCACTAATACTTTCAGCTCACCGCGGGTGGTGCGAGTCAATGCAACCCCCTTTCCCAAACAGCCTTTACAAGTCTCTTGGCTGCCGGAGGAAACTGTGACCAGCAAAACGCAGCCGACCAGATGATCGACCTTGCCAAACAACTTAACAACGATGCCGATATGATCAGGTTGACCCTGCTGTTCGTTCAACAGCCTCGCAATGCCGTGAGCTCTCTTTTTAAACTCTATCATTACCTTTCCTAACACGTTTTTCAGCCCGACAGCTTGCAAGTGCCCTACTGCCAAACTCCGCCAAAGAACTCTGAACTCAACGGATTGTTCCACTGCGAGTTCGCCGGATCCGACTTCACAAAGTTTAGCGGAGACCAGACCGGAAACGTCCCTCTCGGGTTAAGCGCTGTCAATCCCCCTGGTTCGTGCCCCGCCAAACCCGACGGTCCGGTTCCCGACGGTGTCCAGCTGAACACGCTCGTTCAAAACCCCGGTGCCGGGTGTGTTAATCAGCGGCCACTATTAATAATCTAGCTAATATGAAATATAGATCCAGCGGATCCACCAGTTCAGGCTCTTCCTCCTCCTCCGGCTCTTCTTCTTCCGGTTCTGCCTCCTCCTCCGCCTCCTCTGTCGCCAGCTCCTCTACCGCTTCCGCTATCAACAACGCAGGAGCTGACGACGCAGTGGGCAGTTCACCCACATCCTCAGCAGTCGCCTCAACCTCGACTGGCACTTCCGCCACCGGTTTCCAGAAACAGAATGGCGAAGACGCCAAGGCTCTCAACGCGCAGTTCGCTAGCCTGACCGCATCGTCTCCTTGTACCGACGGAGACTCGGCCTGCGTCAATGGGGGTTTCGCACAATGCGTCGGAGGTCAGTTCACGATCACCCAGTGCGCCGGGGGTACTCAGTGCTTTGCCCTTCCCCTGGTGAACAAAGCCGGAACAGTACGTATTGTTCCCCCCCTTTTTTTGATGGTTCTCATCCTGACTTTGGTTTCAGTCTCTTGCTTGCACGACTCAATCCGATGCTGCTTCACGCCTTGCTGCCACTGGTGCTTGAGGGAGAGGAATGAGCTGGACAATTACCTTTACAATCGTGTATGTTATGGGTATTAATAGAGACGGGACCTTGATTTCTCAAACGCACGGCCTTGCATGGAGTTGCGAGCAAGCTAGTGGAATACTGATGATAGATATACCGTGTTGGGCTTCCGCTAACATGATAGAACCTTAGCCTGCATCAAGTCTATAGTTCTATCTTTTCTCAGTCTATACACATACAGTAGGTACCGGCGAGGCAATCTGATGTCCGGTTCTAATGCTAACATCTTCTATACCTGTGGAACTCAGGTTCTGCCTCCTCTCCGCTTTGCTTCTTCCTTCACCCATATGCTAACACTTCGAGCAGAACACTTGAACTCTGCCCAACCATCATCTCCAATGATAACTTCACCTTGATACCACCCTAGCAAGTCTTTCCACTTTTCACCAGCATGTTCCTGCCAATCTTTGGTAAGTAACGACCGGAACAACTGAAATGATGTAACTTACCTTGCCAATTTCCATACGCTTTGATCTGGAGATCAGTCAGTCAGAAACAAAATATCACGTTCCTGAAAGAATCACAGACCCTTCACCCGGCCCATTACACAAAACGACGGCACAGCCGTCAATTCCTTTATCCTTCTCTCCCATCCTCACCCACCCCACACAGTTCATATGGTCCCAATAATCCCTCAGCTCACCGTACGCGTACAGCTTGCGCGCACGGATCATGACATCAAGCTGAGATACCGGTTCCTGAGGATTATCTCCTTCCGTGCCGTACAAGTCGCCCCAAAAGACGCATCTACATCAATGAAAAGACAGGTCTAAAGTAGTAATAATAATAATAACTTACGGGTACCCGGATGGTCGCAACAGGATCAAAGCATATGCTAAGGGCTTGAACGCCGGAGAAACCCAGCTCTCAAGTGCCTGGCCGACTTGCTATGGAACCCGGATCACTCAACAAAAAGTATCAAGCACATAATTACTATAGCGCTCACAGTACTAGAAAGCCATTAGAACACAAACATATCAGGACAATGAAACGCACTCATGATTATCAACAAGAGTCACCGCATCAATCGGCCTCTTTTGGACAATCGTGGAATCCCAAATGGCCCGCATATCATACTCTTCGGCTCTGTCTCCGGCTTCCTTGAAGTTGTAGTGTAACGGTGTGTCGAATACGCTATACTAAGTTATACCATAAATTATATCGTAGTATGCAAGATATGAATGACAAACCTGCGTCCCGAGTGCGCTCAGATACTCCTCCAAGTCGCTCAAATCATCCTTCCAGTACTCGCCAACAGCGAATAGATGAGGGTCGTTAGTGTCCTCGCGTACAGCCTTGACGAAATCAGCGATGAACTGGCTGTCGATGTGCTGCGATCGTGAAATGAGCTGCGGTGGTTCCAGAGATGTGACTGAAAGGCTACCTTGACAGCATCAAATCTGAACCCAACAGCACCGGTCTCCTTGATAACCCATTTCCCCCAATTGATGACATCTTTCCGTGCATCCGGGTGGCTGTGGTCGATATCCGCACCCACTACATGATGGTAAGTCCACTGACATCAAGCCTATGGTATTAGAAAACTCACTCAAATAGTCGTAATTGCTGTTCTCGTCGTCGACGCCTTGGGCCCAGTTCTTACCGTCGCCATGAATGCGGAATATCGCCGATTTGCCGTTTTTATCGTCATAATCCACGCCGGTAAAGTGGTTGAAGTTCCACTTGAATTTGCTGTACTGGAAAAAATGAGTCAATGGGTTGGAGCAGACGGCGCAATGCACCCTACCTTGCCGCCTCTCCCGGGGAAATCGAAGGCGGTCCAGCCCTATAGCTACGATTAGAAAACAGCTAGATCCAAGCCAGAAAAACGCACCTTGATGTCATAAATATCAGAGACCTCCTTGTTCCTGTCGTTGGTGTCAACTTCGGTAGCACCAAATTCTTCCGTTCTCTCCGCTCCAAATCTGTGCATCAATTAGTCATGGAAAATTTAAAAGAAGAAATGAGCACGCACTTGTGATTCAACACTGCGTCTATGTAGGTAACAATACTGTGTTGCCTGGCCTTCTTGATGGCGCCCAAAAACTCTTCTTTCGTACCGTATTTGGTCCTTAACCCGCCTTTTTGATCAAACTCGCCGAGGTCGTACAAATCGTAAATGTCGTAGCCAACTGACTCCTGGCCAGCCGCCTTTGTAGGAGCTGGCAGCAATGTCAGTATGAAATGGTGGGCGCGTCTTCGACAACGTACGGGGCAACCACATGGCGGTAATCCCCATTTCGCCCAACTCTGGGGATACGTCCGCGATTTTCTTCCAGTGAACGCCATTTCCTTCAGAGTACCACTCGAAGGCTTGTATCTATGGAGACGCATCAACGGCGTTGCCCGTGAAAAGCCTGAAGAATGAACTCACCATGGTGTGGTTCTGCTCATTGACGTTCGTCATGGCGGGGAAGTGGGAGAAGGGTAACCAACGCTAGATATCCTGGAGTCCATTATATACCAAAAATCCTGACAGGCAATGACGCGAGTCGGTGACGTCGTTGATCTTTGAAAGTCTATTTCTGTGTTGCCCACGTTGTAGATCTCGATGTGAATGACACTGAATGTGCCTGAAGAACACTACTAGCAAAAACCTGAATCCAGTTGGAGTAAATGGTCTTGTAAAATGTCGAAGTATACAAACTCAGCGTTCCAAAGCCGTCACTAGAGTTAGTTTTGCATCAGTAGAACAACGCACTGGCACCGTTCCTACAATAATCTCCTGTTGTCCCAGTTGGAAATAAGAGTCGACCACTGAGGATTCCACAGCATCTATATAATTGATGCCCCGTATGGTCACGCAACAGAGCTGTTTGTCGGTGGTACAACTTCACGGTGACCCTGAATGTATATAAACCCGATGTATCGTTGCTTCTCCCAGGTGGGTGAACGAAACCAAGAACAATCTGAGCAAAACAGGTCGCCGATCTGGCTGATCCGTACACCTCCGGATGGAAAAATCGGCCCGAAAAGTTTAATTATCAACCTTGCTCTACTTCAGCTTGATGTCGAATTTCGTACAAAGATCAGCCAGCGCCCAGCCGGAAGAACGGCTCCAAGACTTTTTCGTTGCTTCAGGAGCAGCTGTCGAACGGAGAGAAAACAATACCGGTGTGGCAAATCGAATCAAGCACATCTGAGATTCTGGGACAGAGCATTTTGTGGTGGTTACAATGGGGAGATTTGAAGGCCATTTAGGCACGAATCTGACTGGAATTCCTCAGCTCGAAGAGCAAAAAACCTGGCTTGAAAACCGAAATCCAGAAAACACGACTTCGACACCTATTGCAGGCCAAATTTTGATGTACCTGATCCGTCGAATGCAGGATGATGCCTTGGTTAACATTAGCTGATTGGTATTCCTTGTCCATTCCCGAATATATGGCATCACCTGTACCCTCGCGGACAATGTCAGCCGAAGGACCAAAATTCTACACCTATATCATCGAGATGCAACACTAAAAGATGCGCGGAGGAGCATTGAAGAGTTTGAGGGACAGGTAATTCAAATCACACCTGCCATCGTTCATTAACCGACATAGGAGCACCGAATAATCATATCCATCGCTCGAAAGAATGAAAAGTTCATTACTTCAGACATCCGAAGGACCCTCTACTTTTTTGCGAGTCCATACTATCGTTTCCAGTGGTAGTATGTTTCGCTCCTCTGATCCATTTTCGTAGCTAGGTACTCATACAGCTCCATTCAATATTGAAGGCCCGGTACTTACCAGTGATTCCATCTACCAAGTTTTACTACTCGACTTCGTCTACTTGCTTTATGACCGAACCTATCATCCGGTTACTAGGGATATATCTTCCTTATATGTAAGACCTATCCCCCAATCCTTACCTGCATATGCTGATCATATTCGTCGATGATCTTCAGATACGGCGGGACAATAAGTGCTTCATCCTAGTACTTTTCTGACTCTTCTTGGTGTTACTCCAGGGCTGATCTATCGTGCTTTCCTCAGTCTTGCCTTTTAGGACATATCTCTTGATATTCTCACAGTGATACTGACATCAATTCCGAGAATATTCATTGGTATATATCACGAGAGTATTGGAGTTGCAGGATTACATTACATCGCCTTTGGGATAGGCCTGTATGGCGGAGTGCAGATCGCTAATGCAATCCAGGACAACTTGTATCGTCGTCTTAGTGCTGACTGCGGGAAAGATGATTGTCCTGAGTTTCGGATTCGTGAGTGTCCTTAAATACACATTGTTGTTGCTCACCGGTTTCGTGAAGCCCTCATGCTGCCTCCCACTCTGTTCGTGGCTATTGGACTATTCATTGCAGGTATATCCGCAACAAAGGCCCAGTATTTTAGACGTCACGGATACATTTCATTTTCAGGATGGTCTGTGTAAAATGGAGTATGCTGGGTTGTTACAGATATCGTGGGTGTATCTTCGCTTGCGGGATTTACCAAAGCTTACGACACCATATACACAGGTATTTTTTATCACTGGGCGAGAAACCTCGGCAGTCCCGAACGGCTGCAACTTGACTCTTGTCCACAAATAGAATAAAATTACGATTAACTGGCATATGTGCACGTACACAGTTCGTACTTCTCCAGGTAAGTAAAAGCTCGTAAAGGTGCTGAATCTGCCGACGTCGACTTAACCTGTTATACAGCTTGTGAAAGGGTGTCTACGCTCACTTGTTGTTTTCGCTTAGCCATTATGCTCTCCTAACTTGTCAGTGACCGTGATCTTTTTTGTGCTTCTTTAAATATCTGAGCTCCGATTCAGATACCAGAACCTGGGACATGGGAAAGGAAACACCATACTTTCAAGCTTGGCCTTGGGTCTGTGATTTCTGTTATAAGTCCTGTTCATTTCCATCAGATCCTTGTATACATTACGCGAACTAGGACTTCCATTCTCTGATTTTTTAAAGGCAGTCTTTCGTCGCAAAATAGTCTTGCGGGAGTCCGGCTCGACCCAGGTTAAAAAATATGCCCTTAAAAGCACCCAATATCATTGACGAATTCTTGTCGTCCGACAAAGGTTGGGTTGAACTTTGAAGCATTGCTGCATACAGAGGACGTCCGGAACTTGAAAGTGAGTAACACGTATGGTTTGAACGGATGCGTGTTATCTCCAAAGATAGGGATAATTTCTGATCTATGCCTATGTCTTGTTTCTGCTGCAAGGCCGGACAGTGAACTAGTGGGAGCCGTCGTATATATATCCTTCAGTCTACCTCGACCAATCCGTCGCCTAATCCTCCGTCATTTTCGTCACCATCGCTATCGAAGGGGGGAATGAAACCTCCCCCTTCGCTCACGCCGACTACGAGCGACTTCAGCCTCGTAATAGTCTCCTGGGCCTCACCAGCAGCTCGGCTCTTTACACTTTCAACATAATCATCTACGTTGGCCATGGAGTCCCATGAAATCCGAGGTCCGCACCAGCCGCCCATGGTATGGACGTAGTTCATGAATGTTCGCCATACAGGATCCAGCGCTAGAACATCAGCGTTGCCAACAATGATGAGAAGGGCTTGAGCACGAGTCACAGCGACTATGGACAGTGTAAATTACAACGGACCGAAGTAAAGAGCCTGAGATTGAGACGCACCATTGAACCGTTGTGGACTCGCAACAAAGCCGAGAGAGCGTCGAATGTCTGACGCAACGAAGTCAGAACAGCTGCGCACAGTGGATATGATGACTATTCGACGTTCCTATACAAACAGAGGACGTCAGTCCCCTGAAGAGAAACAAAAATGGTCAAGAATACTTGTCCTTGGAACTCCTCCACACTCCCGACGCTGATGTTCTCTAATTTTGAATCTTGGTAGAAGAGGTCTAAAATCTTCTTTTTCTGTGCATGATACGGTGTAATAACGGCAATATGGTCAGCGCCTAGGGCCTTCTATCAGCGTTATGACTTGACATTATTGGGAGAAAGATGCATTACGTGTACCCTTCTTTGCAACAAGCTTTAAGCAGTAGTTCTTTACGATTGTAGCCTCATTGATGTTGAAGTACGACGGCGAAGACTCCTCTCTTTGATCTCGACCAACCACGGCATGAAATATAATTGGGAACTTTCTCGTCGGAAGCCCTTCCCAGTCTTCCAAGCTCCTCGTCAGTAAAGGATCACCGTATGCCTGTAGCCGGTTTCCGTAGAAGTGTGCGTTCGGGAAGGCTAAAATGGCTGGATGAGATCGGAAATTTTTGAGGAGTTCCATGATCCTGATTTACAGTAAACGATGAGAAATATGGATACGAAGCGGAAAAAAGTCTGTACGTAACGCCCCGTCCCCCACCGGTTCCACTGCCATTCCATGGCAATAAGTTATAGCATGGTCTTTCCATCAACCTAACCATATAGCTCATCCTGAGCCCCAGATCCAGTGCCAGCCTTGAGTAGACAATGGGACCTAGCTGCTTTGAATCACCTGCTAAGATCACGTTTGTTTGACTATCTGTCAGCCCCTTAATAGGGATCATAGTATCCGGTTCTGTGGCCTGACCCGCCTCGTCGATAAATATCCATCCAAAATGACCAGGCTTTACGCCCAGGCTTGCAAGAGCACCAGCGGAGACACACGTGCAAACCACGACACGATGTTTGATTACATCTTCAACCGCCGGCATAGCAAAATTCAAGTTTCCATTGACAAGGGAGAATTGGCGAAGAGTCTTGGGAAGATCATCGTATTTGCGGGACAAAGAGTTCAGGCGAAATATGTCCGTAGGACCAAGGTGCAATAGTCTCTGTGCGATGAGGTCTGCAGCCTTGTTTCTGGGTGTACATGCTAGGATGTGGGCCTCGGGGTGACGCTGGAGGAGCTGCTCCATAGCTTCTACGATGGTTACCGTCTTTCCTGTTCCAGGACTGCACAAATCATCAGGATCAGACTACATGTATATACCAACGAGGATAATTACTTACGGCCCGAAAACGATGAACGGCACGCTTCCTCTTGGTTGGTGTACAATAGCGGCTACTGTCTCTAGCTGCTCGGGATTATCTCCAAGACTGCGATTCAAGGGGATCAGTGCCTCCAATTCATCCGGGGAGACAGGTTGTGCATCTCTCAGGTGCTCGGGACCTGGGAACAATAATCGAGGGGAGTCATTCTTGTTGACCAGGGCATGGTGCGCTCGGCGGTGGGGAAGGCGGTTCAGGACGAATCTTACGTCAAATTTGTTTCCACGATAGGTATTGAATTTATCGCTGAAGGCAAGTTCGAGGTATGACATGGCAACGTGGTGAACGCGCCCTTCAAACCAAGTCTTATCGGGTTGACCGACAGGACGAACGAGAATGAAATCTCCGACAAGGACAGAGGGGCGGCCTTCAGAAAGACCTTTAACTTGGAGTCTAAGCAAAATGGATTGGCGCAGATACCCGACGATCGTCACAAACACTTACTCGTATCTAGGGTGTACAGGTTTTATCTCAACGTCCGACAATGAATAGGCGTCCAGATCCTGCCTATGAGATGAAATGAGCACAGCATCAGGTCAATCTAAACCAAAACAACTTTTCCTGTTCTTCTTCCAAATAAAGCATGGTCTGGAAATGCTGCGCATACGTATCGATGTTAAATGACGAGGGCATGAATCCCTTGACATCTTGCCTGGCGGATTTCTTCAGATACCCCTTTTCAGTATATACTGCCTGAATCAAGTGCTGAGGAACATTGAATCGTGGAAGCTTGGAAATCCACTTCGTCGGAGTCCAAGTGGGAGGACGAAGGCTGCGTTTGACCGGTCCGTCTAACTTGATATTTCGTCGCTTCCGCCGAGTATAAGGAGCTTTGGGAGCGAGGTACTCGTGATCAGCACGGCTGCCGACGGTAGCGTTGATCTTTCTCTGGATGACAAACCGGCGGCGCTTGACAACATCGACAAACACGAGCTCCAGGGTGTCCTCAAAGCACCCTGCATAGGATGGATGGAACGTGACAAGGATCGTGTGAGGACAACCGCAGCGTATGAATGTGGAAGTGGGTGTTATAGTTACGGAGAACCTAGTATAACGGGTACATCATTAGTATCAATATTCAATAGAAAAAGAGTGAAGCTTTTTATAGCCAGCATATTGAAAGACGACGACAAGCAGACAGCTCCCGTGCAAAATGTGCAGACGACTCACTTCGTACCATGCTCGTCCTGCCTCTGCGAAGATAACATCCTGATTTTTGATAATGAGATCGGTGCGCTAGAGTCGTCTCCACCAGTTCTTTGTAGCAGCATATCGACTACCACGGAATGTTGCTCGTCTTCATCGACGATTCCGAAATCAAGGCCGTCTTGGTCAGACACTTCGATCCCGTTCTTGTTTCTCTGAGCGTCCTCAAGAGCTACCGCCAGCCGCTCTTGCACCGTATGGGTTGCAACATGAGCTTCGAACTCGTCCTCCCAAAAATCTCTAGCGGGCCGACAGTAGGGGCACCTTTTCAACATCGGACCAGCCTTTCCCCGCTTCGATATGGGGCGGAGCGCGTCGGCGAGGATTTGCTGATGTCTTTGGCCGTGAACGTGCGCTTCATAGTTGCGAGCGTCAAGGATAAGCCCGCAATTGCATTTCGCTATGTCGTGCCGTAGTGGGCATGTCCCCGGGGGATGTCTGCAGCCGCCAGGGGAGACAGAATCGTAGCACCATCCAACGGGCATCGTGATGAGAGCAGGAGTGCTGATGATGCATTCTTCCCAGGATCTTCGATGGGATAAGAAGGCAAAGCGTGACTGATGCTACAATACAAGCATCAACGTAAACAGTCACCCGGTGTTCCGAAAATAGGGGGCGTTAGCGCCTAGGCCCAATAGAAATGAATGTTGTGAGGCCAACAGTGACGGCCAAGGAAAGGATGGACATTAAGGTAATAAGTAAGAGTCGTTGAATGAAACGAAGGTCAGTGCCAGGCCTGGGATTAGCAAGACCCCAAGTAATTCCAGCGTCTTCTATTGACATGTCCGCACACGAGATTAGGGTGGGTAGCAGCGTCTTCGCCAAGTATGGGTCGAACTGTCAGCGTTGATTTTCTGGTCGAATAGAGTTACGTTTGCATTTCTTTTCCGGAGCTCCTTCGTATTATAACAGCCTACAGCGATTGTTAAATGTTCCCGTAACATTTGAGACGACTACAACATACTCTTATTGTGGTAAGGTTGGCCACAGTGAGCGACTCTAGCATTCAAGAACCACCAGAAACGAGGGGGATCTGCAATTCTTCATACAAGACATGACTTTAGTCAAGACAAGAATTTTGCGCCTATGTCTTTGGAAAGTTCAGGTTCGTGTAGTTTCGTGAATGTCTTGAAACAGAAAATAATTTAGTATCATCATATTTCCGGGGGGAACGGGACACACCATCTACCTTGAACTTTTCATACAGTGCCTCTCCGATCCCCTTCCTTAAGCCTGGTTATAAGCCGGATCGACCCTGGTATCCGCTGAACTTGCCCTTTGCACGGCAACCCACATTTTCCATCCGGAATCAGATCCACAGGCGCCTAGCCTGACCTTTTCCCATGATAGCTCGTAAGCCCGCAACAAAGGACGGGTCCGTAGCCTTGAGTTCTTGAGTGAGGCTCTTCGTGTCTCCAATGATTGTGCTGGTGCTCATTGTTCGACACATGCGCCTCTTCAACGAAGATAGACATTAGCAAGGTGGGAAAACACGGAAGTTGCACGCGACCACCCGATAAAAGAACGGTCCATACGGCCCGTACGTCCCGTGATCAAGATTCAACTCTCAACTATACTCTTTTGATCCTCTTGCAGAGACATTCAAGCTTCAAAGTCCATTGAGAATCAATCAAAGCTATAGTACTGCATGCAAACAACCATTAAGTCGAAGTGATGTTAACGACTGTGTAGACTCCACCCTGTATCAAGACCTCACTACCATCCGTTCCGTTGATAGGGTAGGTTGTACTAAGGAAGATCGTATATGATGCACCCGCAGTGTAAGGGTAGTGCGGTAACTGGATTAAAAAATGAATGAATTGTCCCAATATGCAGATCATCTCACGTACTTGTGCAGTGAAGTTGAAATTCGGAGACAGAGGTTGCGCAGGCAAAGTGTAGTCCCTACGGGCAAGCAGGATCGCAGGCTCGTGCCCATTGTTGTACGGCTCAGGAACCTCGATATAAAAATCGGTGTACCGTGGAATGATGCCGAAATATTCTACAGCACATTCCAAATTGACATTTATCGTGAAATCCTGAGGCATGGGGAAAACATGAGCTATCGGGACATGGAACGAATAGATCGACTCACCGTGCCAGGTTGCAAATTGGTAGGAACTACTTGAACATTTCCAAACCGAGAAGCTTCTGCGCAACTTAAACGCTTGTCGGTAGGTGAGGCATGGACCGCCACAGCAGCAAGGGCGAAGGCAAAAACAGTAGCGAGCTTCATAACGAAAGGTAAAACGAAGATGACCTTGAGATACAATGGATCGTGGGCTTTTATAGCTTTGACGGTGCAGGGATGAGGGTCTTACCAGGCCGGAGAGGGAATATTGTGGAGCTTCGTTGTACCCTTGACCCCAAATGTGAAACGTCAAGGCACATGGAATGCATTGGAGATCCCGCCACACTGTGAAGAGCCCATGCTCCGCTGCAGGTACGAATCCCGACTTGGTTTATTAGCAACGGACCTTGGAGCCCGGTGTCAACGAAGTGAGATGAAAGCCTATTGACAGTCACATGCATCATTCGTGGCGAGATCGCGGGATAATTGCCGCCACATTCGACCGCATAGTGTTTCGCGTGCTGCCGAAGCTCGGTTTGGAGTTATAATCTGGACGCTTAACGTAGCGAATGGCACACGTATTTGTATGTTCTGTTGCATCGGCACAGGTCTTCCCATTCAAATAATTTGGCCGCATTGCGATCAATTACCTCTTGAAACATTTAAAGCCCCTGAGAAACCCAGATCAGTTTGATACCAGGACTAGTATAGGATAAGAGGCTACCTTATGGGAAACTCGAACAGTACAGATCGACGTAAAGTGATTTCCCAGCTTAAGCCGTCTCTGAACGAGCTGTAAACGTGAACCGAACGCGATTGCGGTTGAACGTCCATAGGTTCCAGTTCCCACTCCCGTTTTCTCATCTCCTTCTTGACAAGAGGTATCGGTCCTGAAGTGAAGTGAGCTTCGCCAGCGCTACGTTTCACCGGCCTGAAGCGTCTAGTGCTCAATCCGCATGCAGAGAATGCTTTGATTCTTGTCACACATGCAGGATCCAATTAGGTTTTACCAAATCTTTACCTAACTATAATCTGCCTCCGTATCAATATCGATAGTCAGAGGTATACAGACTCACTGGAGCTCCCAAGGTCGACACTAGTCATATTTCGTCCTGTCGAAAACGCCTGCGGCAGGCGTTTACATTGAGCCTAGAGTTGGAAGCGTATCTAGCACAAGACCGGCATCGTAGAGCAAAAAGGCCCACGACGGGGGAGTCTCTCCGGCTTTGGCAGTACTGCCGCGTTTCGTAAAGGGATAGAATCCACAGTTTCTGTCTGTTGATGTAAGTGGGGAATATTGCAGGATCGATCTGTGCGTCTCGAACTTGTGTAAAAAGACGAAATATCAAGAGGCTTGGTGGTACATGGAAGATCGAAAAAGGACGACACGGTAGCGGCCGGAAATGACCCCGTGACCTTACTACATCCGGAAGCGGCGCACAATGACTCAAATTGATTCCGCGGGTATAAAAGGCCGCGTGGCATCAAAATTTCTTGTCTCTTACGCTCATGTCGTATCCTTATCATGGCCAATATTCAGAACAGTATTCGAATCCTTCAACTCCGCGTGAAGCCTTTCCCTCCTGGGAGGTCATTGAACATCAACCTCAAGCCCAACAATCTGAGCCGGTCTTTACAGGCCAGCTATCGCCGCTAACCCCAACGCTGATGCCGATATACACGCAAAATGTGCAGCCGGAGCATTTGACTGGTGCTAGCCAGAACTCGCCCGTGGATAGTCATATGATTCAAATTCCTCCAGCGCCGCAGGCAAGGTCAGCCGTTGATGACGTAGTATATACTAGATGATTCTTACGCCTGGCTAGCTCGTCGGAGCCATCAATAAGTGGACGTCAACATCTCCGTCGGACTCCCCCTCGATCGCGGGAACACAGGGTTCATCCTTATACCCGACCGGGCAGCGCGGCAGGTCCTAGTGAAAACCAGGGTCCTATCATTAGATTTGCTCCACCAATATTACCCCCAGTTAGGGCCCCTCCAGCGCCTCCTCGAGAGTGAGCCAGTTATATCTAATAACTCATCTGTTTCAAAGTGGCTTACACAGTGACAGTTCTCCCGCTTCGGTTGGTAGTCGCGAGCGTACCTCTCTCTTGCTTTCGCCAGCATCCCGAACACTCGTAATCCGAAACGACTGGCGCTACGATCCCGAAACTACAACACTTACGGCCTATTTTGAGCTTCCCGGTGTTAAGCGCGAAGATATTTCCATACGTCTGTGGACGTGTTTTTATAACCACTCCAGACAGGTAACCGTATACGCTACTCGACACGCTCCCTTTCCAGGAGCAGTGACATCGCGTGATTTCGAAACGGGGAGTGACATATATTGGATTGAGGGCAAGTACGGTCAATGCAAGAGATCCATTGTCGTTCCCCCAGACCGCAAAGTACGCCCTACCCTTCCTTCTTCTACCTCGCCTATACTCTGGTTCCCTTCTGTGAGACACCCGTGACTTACGATGTCCTAGCCGGAAGATATCGACGCAAGATATGAAGATGGTATACTTGTTCTGAAGATCCAATGCGGTCCGCCTGATGACAAGAACGAGGTACAGATGGTACCTCTTCGATGAGAGCGTTGATCTGTTTTTGAGTCTTCGGTTCAAGATTTCAAGATTTCATGTGTGAAACCGTACGCCCAACTCAAGATTTCAAAAATGCTCTGTTTTCCCCCGCAAAAGTTGTATTTGCACTTTCAACGCCCGTCCTGAAAGTTTATTCATATTTTCGTGGATCTTTAAAGCAACCTCGAATAGTCGAGCGCTTCTTTACCACATCCTTCATTATCTTTAGCATATCTCTTCGCACTGTCATATTTGCTGTAGCTAGTAGAATTCCATCTCATTGTTTCTTTCTGCTTTTGTGATCCTCAATTCGTTGTTTTCAACCTTAGCCGATACCACGTTTTCTCACCGCTTCAATTAGATCAATCTTTTGGTGTTTTCCGGGACCGTTTCATTTGACAATCAAGTCGTCTTGACAAATATACTCAAAGACTGATGCAATTACCGCGACGTCTGGTGTAATGGTTATCATTGTAGTTTTCCTCATACCATCACTAGACGAAGCTACAGCTCACGCAGAGACAGCTAGGTGCAGCAGATTGTGTATACCAGAAGATTCAGAAAGGAAAGAGAGTGAAATATTTCGGGTCACTCTCCAGCCCTTCATCACGCCTTGCGGTTATACGCTTTGACCACGGTATCGAGCTAATTGGGCTCCTTCATGGCAGTCGAATCCTAAGCCATTTAAGTCTGGTGTGTTCTATGAACATGAGCACATAATACACTACGGTCACGTATGAATTCCTTAAGTATACTTCCATCGATGGCTCACTTTCAAACAGATGCGACGAATAAGAAGCTACTCGCATCTCTGATAATTGCAAGGTCGTCCTCAAGGCTGTACAATGTTTTATACCAGACGATCTGGAACTGGAAATCACTCGCTTCCTCTCCGGCCGAGCTGAAGAAGGACCCGCGAAATCGCGTCATACCTCTGATTGATAAAATCCAACTTTCCGTTTTCTGATCTGATCACAACATTCAAGCCCGCAAGGGACTGGCCTGCTAAAACGACCTTTTTCTGATTGAAACCTGCTCCTCGCGGCGGCGGAATACGCTGTCTTTTCAGGGAAGACGTCGCATGCCTTTACCAAGTGCTCTTGTCACACGTGTAGACAACGAGTAGTAACAATCTAAATCTGGTGTTTATCCTGCGCTTGCTAACAGTCGGCGCCTGTTGGCGCTGGAATTCCAAGTTGTGTTGCACCATGCTTATCTTTACCTATGAGTCGTGACTGGTGGGTATTTCACTGATCGCGCGGTGAGTCACGGTGTGGCATTCAGCTCAAACTGGGATTTCTGTAAGCTGACTTGGAGCTGAAATCTCTGTACCTCATCCAGGCTTTGTTGAAATTGATCAGGAACAAAGTCAGAGTCTCTTCCATGCTTGTCTTTACGGCTTTGCATGTTTAAATTAAGTCAACTCGTATACCCGGGGCCTTCTCCGAGATTTTGAGGCTCTTTGTTTAGGATTTCTTACAGCTAATCCGTCCTGTACCCATTTCTCGTCTGGTCAAACACTTAGGTCCCACGTTCAGTTCCTATCAATAAATATGTTGACCTCGAGTTTCTGCACCTTTGCTAGCGATGCAACCGTTTAAACCCAGTTTACTCGGCTTATATGGCCACCTACTTGGGATGCACCAATAGCAAGGTCAGCTCTTCGGAGCTTGACGACGTTTACTTTTCAGAACGAAGTACAGTCTATCGCGTTGGGTAAGAGCTTTCTGATCCATTCTTCTCTGAGTTTTACGTTTGTTGACATTTGACGCGTCCTGAATCGTGCGAAGTATCTTCGAGGGGATCCACCTGTCTGCCTTTCGGCCATGGGGTTCATGGTCCACTCATGCTTCTCATTGCCGAGACGCGCTTCGCAATGTATAGAAATGCCATAGAAAGGTACGTGCCTGTGTTCGTATACGATTCAAACGCGTTTGTTTCTGTTGTGGCTAAGTTGTGGCTCGGTCTACTATCTCGTTAGTCATTCATTACCAAATACTCTAACCCTTCAGGCTCGGGAAACTCATTTCATGTTTTGGGTAGAGTCCGAATGATGAGTCGTCCTGGCGCACCTGAGTCCATGGGTACACATGATGTTACTGAGTTCTGGTGTTCAGAGGGGTTTGATCTTTCATTTTTACAGCATGGGAATTTACCGTGCACTTCGAACCAGCTTAGAAATATTGTGGTCTTTGAACTTTCAAAACAGCGATCGTCTCGGCGGCGGCGATCGATGCACGGACAAATAGAGTACCTACTCTTATCCTTCTGTATATATAGAGATGTCCCCCCAACATCCGTAATTTCACAAGCGCCTCGAGGCTCGCACCCTTTTTAAGTGAGTCATGTCGGTACCGACGCCAATGTACTGGGTTTGTATCCTGTTGGAATATGGCAATCTGGCATCGTGCCGATCTGTCTTATTAAGGAAGAAGATTGAGGAAAGGTATAGAAAGTTCTAGTAAATAGTCCTTTAGTATATAAGTAGGTACTCTTGAGCAGTGGACTGGTGTGTATGCTGGGGGAAGACACGATTGCGAGAGAAGGCGGAATGCTATAGGATATATGTAAGTATATGTATATCTATAGGTAGTGTCAGTTATAGTATTGTCGGAATAAAGTGAGTATATACATACATCTCAGTGTGAAGATGTTGGTTGAACACTGAGATGTCGAGGCAAAAAAAATATACTAATAAGGTAACAACCGGTAATCTAATTGTGGTCCGTGGCTTGTGGTCAATGCTTGCCATGCTCAACAGGTACTGTAGTGTACATCTGTTACGATTTTCCCCACATATTCATTTTCTTTCTTAATTATCAGAAGACCGAGTCATCCCCGACCCCACGTGACCATCTGAAACCATAATCGGACGGCTTAAGCCAAGTAGCCAGTAACTACGGCTCACGGATGCAGCACGACAACCGTATTGTCTTCATATGTTGTGACTATTATTAGTACTACAGTTTTCATATATAAGTAGGTAGCTCTCGCTGTAATACCCCAGCTTCGAGCTAAAGTTTATTAATACTGAACTTCTCTCTTAACTCGCTCGACTAAGAACTTAGTCCGACTCCTTCACTTATATCCGAACACCACGAGACTCTCGGGTGACTGTCCGAACACGAGACAGCCCGAGTTTACTCTTGTTTGGATCACGTGAGGTTCGGGTCTAACAATTAGCTCGAAGCTTCCCTTCTTTCCTTGCGCACGACGCAAGCAAAGACCCATGCAAGAGACCAGAGACCTGACCCCCGCTGAGTTCCACATTGCCCTTGTGGCCATCCTGGTCCCGTTCACCATCGCCATTATAGGCATCGGACTAGGAGTCCTAATCCCCAGACTACGCCATCAATGCTATGTCTACCCCCAGACGTACGAGCTCGAAACCTTCGAGCAGGAGCAGCCCCTACCCCAGCCAGAGACCGAAGAGTACCTGGGCGAAGGTGACAGGGAAGCTGAAAGAGAGTGTGGATGCACTCGCCCTTGGAACCTCCCGCATCTCTCTAACCACCCTTACCGAACCCACACCCCCATTCCCGACTATGATGAAGCTGCCTCAGAGTACACCGCCTCGGTCGCCCAGATCATCAGAGTCAACACAGAGAGCACCGAAGAGTTCCCCACCCGTCCCACCACTGAAGAGCCCCATCCCCTCACTCCAGCCCACATACCCCGCAACTGCGCCACCCTTGACCTCCCCGGACTCTACCAGTGACGCTTCAGTCCGCTCACTGATCCTTGGCCACAGCCACCGAGTTATACTCCCAGAAGAATGGAGCAGCTTGAGCCCCAAGCAGAGGGAGAAACTCCCAGCGACTGGTGGCATCGTACCCATTGCGTACCCCCCCTCCGACATGCCACCATTAGAATACCCGCAGGAGTCGTCTACCCCCCTACCCTCCGAATCAGCCAGAACCGCATCCCCCTCGACCTTATCCCTAGGGAACCTACGTATACTGGAAGAGGACGAGGACGACGAGACTCAGGAGACGGAGTCGACAGCGGAGCCGAGTGGCTCAGCCAGAGAACAGGAGTGGCCGGAGGTTGACGACGACTATCCTGAGGTGAAGATGTTTCTAACTAGCGAAGAAGTGGAAGAAGAATATGACCTCAGAGTCGAAGAAAGACATGTGCATATAGTAGAGGAGATTTCGTGGTTGGCAAGCACGTTGGGGATTCGATATATGAAAGCAGAGTGAGAGCGGGACAAGGAGGAGATGAAAAAGTTGCAGGTACATGCCGCCCATGAGCAGGCCGTTGATGAACCTAAACTTCCATGGCAACGGCACACCAAAAACTCGAAGAGTAATGGTTAATGACGGTGACAACCGGTTATAAAGGTACTGTGTTGTGCGAGTTGTTCGGGGCACCTCCGTGTGACCTAATCACTTCCTCTAGACGTGAGTTTATACTGCAACTTTTCAGTCAAGCAAGTAGCACTCAAGCGATCGAGTACTAAAAGGTTTTGGCTGTAGGCCGGTGATAATCTCGATAACGAGATAGAACGGAAGAGGGTATGACGTGAATACCACAGGTCCAGTGTAAAAGAAGGAGAAATGATTAGACGAGGTCTCTAGATGAAGGTCCTATGAAAATAACGGCGATAATGAAGCTATGTGTGCGGTAGACGGTTTATAACCGGTGTAGTGTCAAAATACTGAAGGGGGCGATCCTAATAATGCCAGTTAATGGTGGCAAAAGCGTGAAAATGTGTTTATGTCCGGTGGGACGTGGCGATGATGAGTGCTGATCCTATACGAGATGAAATATACTGAGGGCGATGTTGAAAACTGAGTCTACTCAGAGACGGTCCTATCCTATGTCAATGTCAATCCTATGCATGCAAACCTATCCTATCCAATCCTATCCAATCCTATCCTATCCTATGACGGTGTAAACCGGTGTTGAGTCCAATACGATCCTATGTGACGATGTTGATTCCTATATGTTACGATTTATTCACTTTTTCTCTTTTCTTCACACGTTATGCAATCCTGCTTACCTGTTTGTCCCGAACTCTGCTTAGTAATGGACTTCTATTGTCATCCAGAACCACCGTTTTAGTACTATCGTTTCAGTATATAAGTAGTAGCTCTCGCTGTAGTATACTCCAGCTTCGAGCTAAAGTTTATCTACACCAAACTATCCTCGTTGACTCGCTAAGCCGAACAGTTGACTCTAAGGATCCCACCCATGTCTAGACACCACGGTACCTCTTAGGGTGATTGTCCGAACACGAGACAGCCCTAAGTTGATATCTGTTTAGACCCCGTGGCGACCGGGCCTAACAGTTAGCTCGAAGCTTCCTAGTCCTCCTTAAACGCATCGCTGAAGGAGAACACTCATGATCATCCCCAGAACATTGGATAAAGCTGCCGTAGAAACTCTTGCAGGAGGAGCAGTTGCTTTCGTAATAGTCACCCTTATTGTCCTCCTGATCATCTGCTACTGGCAACAAAACAGCGTAGGCCGGTGGATAGAGAGCCGAAGCCATGGAAGGCAGAGGCAGAGGCAGACGCAGGTGGGGGAGCAACAACCCGTTCCGGTCCACTACATCCCGACCAACTACCCCCAGCACATCGGCGGGGGCGACCCCTTTTATACCCCACCCACTAGCCCGGCTGCAGGGCAACAACCGAGCCTTAGAAGTCTTGCTCCAAGACCACCCACCCCCGAGAACGTCGTCATCCCCCCCGTTGCTGGACCTTCCGGAACTCGGCACGCCCTTACAGATTCCAGTACTAGCCCCGATAGCGAGGACATCGAGCTCGACATCACAGAACTGGACCCAGGGGTCAGCAATCCCACAACGCGTTGGTCGACTGAGGGAGCAGGGCACGTACCTAGGCCCGATAGTCAGACCGACACCAGTACCCGTACCATTACCCCGAATTGCATCACCACCGGTCCCATCTGGCAAGCCCACCAAACCAAGACCATTCTCGACGGAGCCGCCGATACGGGACAGCCCGTCCCCTACTCCAAACCCCTCGTACCAAATTCGTGGCCTGGCCACCTCCTCATATCGGAGGGGCTCCCCATTCGAGCAAACGACTCATACGTCGTTCCCCCAAACCCAGGAGAACAGTCTGACCATGACCACAACACCGCAAACTACTACCGACAGTCTCGACTTCGAATCCGCCTGGTCGGGAGGAATGTCTTCAGGTTCAGAAGCCCAATGGTGGGGGAACCTGCGGACCACTACCTTCACCGACAGGATCGAGATGATCCTGACACCGCCCCAGGGATACTGGTCGCCGAACAGACCCTACTCCTCTGGGTCATTGCCCACGACCCTTTTAATGGCAACGGACCAGACAGGGAGTGGCCCATACTCCGGGATTCAGACAGGCGCGCGTTGGGAAGATACAGGGCTAGGGCCTGGGACTGAAGAGCTCGAGACATACAGGCAAGGGGAGGAGATCAACTCTCCATGGGAGAATACTGGGACAGGGAGGGAATACGAGATGAGGACCTCAACGAGCGCCAATTATTGGCTCGAAGGATTGAGGGACCCCTACCAGGCAGAAGAATCACTCACCTCCGACGAAGAACCGAGGAGGAACACAGGGCCCTGGAGCGAGACCTACGAAGCCTACGAGAGGATTGGGAAAGATCCGAGGACCGAATGGAACCCGGAGAGTTCGAAGAGTCAGATTAGACCGCTACCCAATATGCCACCCTGGATTAACTACCGACAGCCGGGGTCTCAATGGCAAGGAAGTAGTCGACTCTTCGCCGGGAGTGGGGGAGCAGACGCAGGCCCCTCAGAGAAAGCACGAGGAAAGGAGAGGGAAGACGAGATGGAACAAGACCCCGACATCGACCCAGGAGCGCCGCCGGACCTGGGACCCCCGCCTGAGGGACTAGAAAAGGCGATGAGGGAAGCAATGACGGAAGAGCAGCGAAGGGCAGAGGCCGAAAAAACAGTCAGAGATATCCACTCAAATATGAGAGACACCCAGGCCCTCCTTGAGTGGATGGACAAGCGATGGGGCTTCACGGCCCCACTCCCAAAGCTGCCACCCCCTCCTCCCGTTCATCGAGGATCCCCAGGGGATCGCACGGACCGATGGTCACTACCACGACCGCCCCCCAAAGACCTACCCCCGGATCCCCCGGACTGGCCCACGGGCGCCTTACGAGATGACCACCCTTATTACAGCATCAAACCGACCCTCATAGCTCCCACTAAATTCTTCAACGGAAAACATGAGGACGTCGACCGATTTATTGGGGATTGTCTCCAATACTTTGAAACGTTCTCGCGTTTCATAATTACTAGCCCCATGATGATCAACTACGCGGCATCACACATGGAGGAAGGACCCAAGACCTGGTGGGTTTACCATCGGATCGAGTTCTTCTCCAAAAGCAAGAACCGACATCGATATGGGCAGTGGGACGAGTGGGTCGAGGCCTTCTGCAAACAATTCTCTGACCCTGCCATCCAGGAAAAGCACGAACAAAAAATGATGGAGTTACGAATGGGCAACGGGACGGCAACTGCCTACTTCCAATGCCTGGAGCACCTGGCGATGCTGGCCGGACTTCGGCACGAGGAAGGACCTTGATCCGCACTCGTCCGAGCCATTCATCAAGGACTCCCCGATGACTACACCAAGTTCATCTCCGACCTCGGAATGTTCGTTCCTACCTACTACTGGCAATGGAAACAGCGGGTCTGCACCATGTACGACGAACGCGCCAAAAAGGCCACCTTCGACAAAATTCACTACCGAAGCGACCCCCCTCCAAAGCAAAAAAACCCCTGCCACTAGCACTAGTCAGAAAGCTAGTGGCACGACAAGTTCAAGCGGGCACAAGTCCACTACCGGGAGCGGATGGACCACCTACGAAGGGGCGGGAGAACCTATGGATATCGATCGGATGTGACGGGAGAAGAGATGTTATAACTGCGGAAAGAAGGGTCACCTGGCCAAGGATTGCCGAGCCCCGAAGCGCCCTCGGGACGCAAAAACGGGAAGGTACACCTATACGTCGGAGCAACTACGCACCATGCTCGATGACCAAGTCAAAGCAGAAGCAGAAGAAGGAAAGATGGTCGAGGAGAAGGCGCCCTCAACATCCGGGGTCGAAGAGGTAAAAGGGGAGGCCGACAAGTGAGCGATTCCACTTGCTCAGCCAGGACAATTATTCCATCAGTCACGCGCTCGGACTCGGCTAGCCGGTCCTCTTGTAACATCACTTTACGTACGGTTTATCACACGCATTCAAATATACCCGCTTCTACTTCTCCGAGCACGCAAAACCCGAAAGAATCGCAGCAGACTCCGATATCGGAGTCTGAAACATCACATAAATACCTCGTTCGACTCCCGTTCACCCCTTGGGCCCCACTTTCCAGCTATGAAACCATAAGACCTGGGGACGCACCTAACTTGACCACGGAGAAGGTGTCCTCCGGAGGTGTTAGACCGTTCTTACGGCACAAGGCACAAGACGCCCCCGTCGCCACCAAGCGGGCTGTGCCCCAGGCAGGAACCCCGACTAAGGAGGACGTCGGAGCCGCCATTCCCATCAACGAGGCCCGAACAAAGGTCGAAGTTGAGGGCGGCCTCACCCAAGAGAAACCCAAGGGAGACCCCACGAAGGGCCCGCGCGAGGGTGAAGAGCGGCGAAGACCCAGGACCGCCTCGACCTCAATCGCCCACAAGGATCAAGCGGGCCGAACCGGGCGAGAGACGCCCCGACTGCCACGAGTCACCATTGAAGAAGTACCCGACGAGGATGACGACACCTCCTACCGCCTCTCCATGCTAGAGACACGACCGCCAACGCCCGAGAACACCACGGAACGCGCTTCGCCCCCGAAGAATACCTGGTTTAAGCCTTTTGGTCCCGACTGGACTCTTCGGGCTATTCAGGAAGCGCGGACCGACTCTGAGGCATTGGCGGCCCTCTATCTCTGGGTACACAAGGGGAGGGAAGGAGAAGTAGACGAGGAGGCGATACGGCATCTTCGCCTAGGAGGGGAATCGGCGAGAGAGCGGCTATATGAGCTCCGACAACCGATACGTTACTTACGGCGCATGCAGACTGATGGGGCCAGGGAGTTACTGGTTGATGCTCAACTAGAGACCCTAGCGGACCGACAGACCCTAAAAGCCCACGCCCTCATCGACAGTGGCTGCACGGGAAGTTCGATCAGCAAGAAATACGTAGAATGCCATGGCCTCCAAACCTATCCGGCGTCTTCCCCCATCCCCGTATATAACGCTGACGGGACTCGAAACCAAGCAGGAGAAATCACCGAATTCATGGAGCTCCGGATGTCCTTGGGAGATCATGCCGAGCGGATCGACCTCGCAGTGACCGAACTAGGCAAGGGAGACCTATTCCTTGGACACGATTGGCTTAAACGGCATAACCCCATCATTAATTGGGTCACGGGACGGATCCTCTTCGGACGATGTCAATGCAAGAAAAACCCATTTCCCCTACCCGATACAGACCCGGAAGATCGTTGGGATGAGGAGTTAGAAGAAGGGGAGACCATCTTAGCTGTCGACGTTCAAGAAGCCATGAAGATCCGGGCCGTACACCATGCCAACGATCTAGCCGCCAAGGCCGCTGAGGGAAAGCCCAAACAATCCTTCGAAGACCTGGTCCTGTCGTGGTATCGCGAATTTCATGACCTGTTCTCCAAGGAAAGCTTTGATGAACTTCCTGAACGTAAGCCATGGGACCACGCGATCGAATTGATCCCTAACGCCCAGAACACCCTCGATTGCAAGGTGTATCCCCTCAACCAAAACGAACAAGGGGAGTTAGACAAGTTCCTGGACGAAAACCTTACTAGCGGCAGAATTCGCCCATCTAAATCACCATTTGCATCGCCATTCTTCTTTGTAAAAAAGAAAGACGGATCTCTCCGACCGGTCCAAGACTATCGGAAACTCAACGAGATGACCATCAAAAACCGTTACCCGCTCCCCCTGATTTCCGAGCTCATGGACAAACTGCAAGGGGCTAAATACTTCACCAAACTTGATGTCCGATGGGGTTACAATAACGTCCGAATCAAAGAGGGAGATGAGGCGAAGGCAGCGTTCAGAACGAATCGGGGGCTCTTTGAGCCTACAGTCATGTTCTTCGGATTAACCAACTCGCCGGCGACCTTCCAATGGATGATGAACGACATCTTCCATGACTTGATCAGCGAAGGGAAGGTCACCATTTACCTCGACGATATCCTAATCTTCTCAAAGGACCTTGAGGAACACCGCCGCCTCGTCCGACGAGTACTCCGACGACTCCGGGAAAACAAACTGTTCCTCAAGGCAGAGAAATGCGAATTCGAAGTGCTGGAAACAGAGTATTTGGGGGTCATTATCAGCGAAGGAACAGTACGAATGGACCCGGTGAAGGTGAAAGGGATAACGGAGTGGCCGACACCGACGAAGAAGAAGGAGCTTCAATCGTTCCTGGGATTCACCAACTTCTACCGAAAATTCATTAAAGACTACTCTAAAATAGTCCGACCCCTCACTCAACTAACCGGCAAAGCTCCCTGGACCTGGGGAGCCGCACAGAACCAAGCCTTCCAACGCCTCAAGGACCAGATGGTGAAGGACGTCGTCCTCACACTGCCGCGCGAACAAGGCAAATTCAGAGTGGAGGCCGATTCGAGCGAAGGAGCGATTGGAGCCGTCCTAAGCCAGGAGCAGGATGGAAGGTGGAGACCGGTGGCTTTCCTCTCGAAGTCCCTTACCACCACCGAACGCAACTATGAGATTTACGACAAGGAGCTATTAGCAATAATGCTCGCCCTGTCAGAATGGAGACACTATCTCATGGGGGCCGCGGAAGACTTCAAAATATGGACTGACCATCAAAACCTCCAATACTTCCGAAAGCCTCAAAAACTGAACAGGCGGCAAGCTCGGTGGGTCACTGAGTTGGCAGAATATCATTTCACCCTCCATCATAAACCGGGAACGGCGAACCGGAAGGCCGACCTCCTAAGCCGGAGAGACGACCACAATCAAGGGAAAGAGGACAACGACAACATCATCGTACTACAACCCGAGCACTTCCGAGCCCTACTCATGCCCACGATGACAGAAACTCACCAACGGATCAAGGAGGTCACCCGCAATCAAGCTAAGTGGGACCAGGGAATTTCCGATTCCCTAAACCACGAACACGGGATTACCCAGGAGGAAGGAATCCTCTACTACGATGGACGAATCTATGTACCCCGGGATGACAAACTCCGGGGAGAAATCATAGCTCAATATCATGATCACCTCACCGCGGGCCATCCGGGTATCGCCAAAACATGGGAGCTAGTCGAACGCGACTTCTGGTGGCCCAAGGATCGTCAAACCGTAGAGAGATACATGAAGGGATGCGAGACGTGCCAGAGGATAAAAACCAACACCCAAGCTAAAGCGAACCCCCTACATCCCAACGCGATTCCCTCGGCACCATGGACCCACATCTCAGTGGACATGATCACCGGGCTCGAGGAATCGAATGGGTATGATGCCATTCTGGTGATCGTGGACCGCTTCTCGAAAGAAATCATCCCCGTCGCATGCGACATCACCTTGTCATCGGAAGGATGGGCCAGGATTCTCCGAGACCAAGTCTATGCCAGACATGGGATGCCGCAAGTCGTCATCTCTGACCGTGGTCCGCAATTCGTCTCCAAATTTATGACCGAACTATATCGACTCCTGTCGATCACTCCCAATGCCTCCACCGCTTACCACCCTCAAACGGATGGTCAAACAGAACGGGCAAATCAGGAAATCAAGAAATACCTGAAGATCTTCACAGACTATCGACAGAAGGATTGGAGCGAATGGCTATCACTTGCAGCATTTGCCCACAACAACCGAATCCACTCCGCCACGGGACAAAGCCCCTTCTTCACCAACTACGGTCAACACCCCCGAACACTCCCAGACTCAGTACGAACTACCGCCTTCTCAAACCCAGCAGCAAAGGATTTCTCCGCCACCCTGCTCGAAATACATAAAAAGGCTAAGATAGCCCTCGAAGAAGCAGCAGGAAAAATGAAGGCACAGTACGACAAACGAAGACAGGCGTCGAGGGACTACCAAATAGGAGACCGGGTCTGGTTGGACACCACCAATCTCTGACTACCACGTCCCCGAAAGTCATTAGACGACAAAAGGGTTGGACCATTCCTCATACTCGAGAAATCGGGCGCTTCGGCATATAAACTCAAACTACCGCCTCACTGGAGAATTCACCCCCGGTTTAACGAAAAACTCCTGACACCCTACGTTCCGCCTGCGTTCCCCAACCAAGAACAACCACCTGCACCACCACCCGATCTCATTGAAGACGAAGAAGAATATGAAGTCGAAGAGGTATTGGATGCCCGAACAAGATGAGTATGCGCCAAAAAGGGGCAGAAATCACGCCTTACTACTGACTACTTCGTTAAATGGAAGGGGTGGACAAGAGAACACAACTCATGGGTAACAACGGAGGACATGGAACACGCTCAGGATGCGATTAAGGACTATGAAAAGGAGGTGGAACAAATGCAACGAACCACAGTAATCCGCGCCGTAACCACCAAGGAGCAAAAAGCTGTAATAGTAATCCTGGATGACCACTACCAGAAAGATGGAGCGGTCCTATATCAAGTCCAACGCGCCGATGGAAGGAAATTCTGGGTCAAGAACCCCGACGAAAAGAAATGGAGGTACTTGCTCGAACCATATTGGGAAAAATATCGCCTCTCGCTACTAGAAGAGCCACCCGATCCAGATCTAACATAATGGCAGTCGGGATGACTGCCTTAACGAGAGGGTAATGTTACAATTTATTCACTTTTTCTCTTTTCTTCACACGTTATGCAATCCTGCTTACCTGTTTGTCCCGAACTCCGCTTAGTAATGGACTTCTATTGTCATCCAGAACCACCATTTTAGTACTATCGTTTCAGTATATAAGTAGTAGCTCTCGCTGTAGTATACTCCAGCTTCGAGCTAAAGTTTATCTACACCAAACTATCCTCGTTGACTCGCTAAGCCAAACAGTTGACTCTAAGGATCCCGCCCACGTCTAGACACCACGGTACCTCTTAGGGTGATTGTCCGAACACGAGACAGCCCTAAGTTGATATCTGTTTAGACCCCGTGGCGACCGGGCCTAACACTATAAGTCTGCCAGAGACTACCCAAGTGGGCTGCGATGAACGATGTTGAAAGTAAAGCCGAATAAAACTCCTATGGTACAAAGATGAAGACGATCTGATCCTATAAAACAAAAAGAGGCGATGTATGACACGAGCGTACGGGGTTATGTGCTAGATGCGAGTATTTAACCAATAATGACAGGGTGCAATCAAAGGTGTGATGGGCGACCGAAGATAATGCTAATGCCGGTCGATCACAGTGTAGAGCGTGTTTCTCAAAGAGAACGAAGGGTGTGCGAAGCTAAAGACAGTGTGAAACCAATCCGTTGCTTATAGCGAGCGTATGGGATGCAAACAAATGTTATTGTTCGTGTACTGCACTATGCAAGAAATATGGTCGTTTAAACTGGTGCTAATGAGCGTAGCAAGAGTATAGAGATGAGAATATAGCTGGTCATGAGCGGTATAGCGAGTGCTAATAGCAAAGTAGTGGGTAGTTCCGTCTCCCTTTTACTTCTACGATTTTCTATGGATTTTATACTACTAGAGATATTTATTAATAGAAAGACTTAGTAAAGCTGTAAGGCTGCGGCTTTGTAATGAGTCAAACGTCCATATGAATCTCCGTAGTCTCTTGTAACAGCTAATCCTTAGCGGGACTGAAGACAGATAAATTCGTTATATCATGGGTTGTCACAGCGGGGTCATTGGGGTGCTGTTTGAACTGCAGACTGTGAGGGTATGGTGGAATTACTGAGGTGAACGAAAGGAATAACGCCTTCTAGTGAGCTGGGCATGGCGATATTATCAACGCCGGTCGCTTGGATGACAAGAACTTGATGATTATCGTGGTAGGGCAATTGTCGGCGGGTATGACCTCATATAATGAAAGGATCAACACCGGTCCATTACACCGTGATGCGCTGGTGATGCGGTCCTGATGCGTCAGTGATGCGTAGCTCGCTTATCACCGGGTTTTGCCTGATCGATCAATACTGTGCCTATTCGTGATGGTATACGAGTTAGGTCGCAAAACAAGTTGGGATGGTTATTCTTCGTTATAACCGGCCATTGAAGTGTCAAAGAGGTCCTATAATAGTGCGTGCACACCAATGTTATCGTTATAACCGGTGCTAAGTTGTTGTCACTTAGAAATGACAAAAATCGCGAATTCTGAGTGTACAGAGCCTAGAGGCTCATCACCGTCTTCATGTTTAATAAAGATTTTCCACTCTACGCAAAGCCACTGATACCCAGCTACGATGAGCTATACCCGCCCCCTCCCAAACCACTTCCCGATTCCCCGCCAAAACGAAACCCCCAGCAACAAGGTGGACCCCCAATACCGGGGAAATCCCGACTATTCGCCGGAGCACCAGAAGAGACTGCGGAAGAACGAGAAGCCACGGCCCAGGCCCACCGGAACCTTTACAATGACATTCTAGCCAAGGAATCAAAGCTAGAAATCGCCAGGGACGAGACAATGCAGAAGTTAAATGACCTAGACGCACTACGGAAGAAGCATGGCCTTCCCCCTAACCCCAACAACGCGCCGCCAGACCTCGTCAACCCCGACTTCCCCGGAGGACCACCACCGCCGGCACCAGACCCAGACTTGCCTGGAGGCAGAGGAGACCTATGGTCCCTGCCTAGACCCCCACCAGACCGAATGCCCCCTGCACCACATCTGGGACAACCCCGCAGAAACACCGCACCAGACGCCCCCTTCCTCGGGGTCAAACCCACAATGATGCGAATGCCCAAAATGTTCTACGGGAAGCACGATGACATCCAAAGATTCTTCCTCCAGTGCGCCCTGTACTTCAAAGTACACCGAGGCTATTACAAAGAGTCCCAACAGATCACCTTCGCCACCTCCCATTTCGGCGGCAAAGCACTCACTTGGTGGGTACACCATGCGGAATGCTACTTCAGCAAGACCGACGCAAGGTACCCGCCTTCCCACATGGAGAGACTTTGTTGAAGAAGTCCGGAGGGAATTCGCCGACCCGGCAGTAGAAGAGGTGCATGAGCAGCGCATGTATGGACTATGGATGCAGGATGGTGGCACAAACCGATACTTCCAAGAACTGGAACAACAAGCACAACTCGCCGGCAGATGGGAAGATCAAGGGGAGAAGAGCCACATAGTCGCGGCAGTATGAGCCGGGGTACCAGATGAGTACACCATGGCTGTCGCTTCTGGAGAAAACATTCCCCGAACTTACTCCCAGTGGAAGTGTTGCATCATACAGATTAACGATCAACGAGCAGTCAAACGGGCCTTCGACAGGACACACAAAGGCTACCACCCCCAAGATCCCCGAAACCAATCCAATGCCCCCCGCGACAACAACCGCGCTCCACCCCGAAATGACAACCGCACCCTGCCACCCAGGAACCAGAACACTCCCCCTCAGCCACCCAGAGAACCCGATCCCTCCAGTACCAACACTGGAACTGGACCAGTTTATGGCGGCCAAGGCCAACCAATGGATATAGACCGAATCTGATGGGAACGGCGTTGCTTCAACTGTCACCAGAAAGGCCACTTTACCGCTGACTGCAGACAGCC
This sequence comes from Armillaria luteobubalina, assembly GCA_030435615.1. Classification (NCBI taxonomy): domain Eukaryota; kingdom Fungi; phylum Basidiomycota; class Agaricomycetes; order Agaricales; family Physalacriaceae; genus Armillaria; species Armillaria luteobubalina. The sequence goes on along the minus strand of JAUEPU010000029.1, from coordinate 790,538 downwards.
AAGAAGGCCAAGGGACAGAGGCAGAAGGTTTACCCCATGCAACAATAACAATCGCCGTGACAATCGAGCAGTAGAGCAAGAGGTGGAATCAGACGAGGAGAAGACGCCCTCGTCCTCAGGAGTCAAGGAGGTAAAAGACGGGGCCGACGAGTAAGCAATTCTACTCGGTCGGCCGGACTCTCTCATGGTGCTTTACATACTGCTGGACGGACTTATAATACTTCTGTAGGACTCTCTCACATGCATTCGAATATACCCATCTCTACTGTTTCCAGCAAAGCACCCAAAGAATCGCAAAACCGGTACAGTATTCTAACTAACTTAATGGATCAGGAGGATGAAGAATACCTCGCCAAAATGGAACGAACCCTGACAGGAAGCGGGACGATACTTCCCCCTACAGCCGAGTCCCATTTGGGATCTTTGCCTGGGATCTCTCAGGATAAGTCACGCCGCGCACCGAAGGAGGTTCTCCCAGGACAGTCAAAGGTTTGCAGATCCAGGAACGACAACAAGTGGGAGCGTGCAGCTCCCCCCAAAAGAAGAATCCCTGACCGCAAACAGCTGCAGCAGAGGGAGCACAGAGAGGCAATAGCCCCGGGCGGCAAGACCAAAGGAGCGGTCCCTTGAGGAAAACTAACTGCAACTCCTGTAGATACGCACCCGAATGCCAGGGACAACCCGACAAAGGGCGGACGGGATGGAGCGGAAAAGTACCCTCCCGGACCAGAACAGTTCTCAACTGATGGGGCACAAGCGCCTCATCTGCCATGCAAGACGGGTGGTAGGCACACCCAAAACCCGATAAGTCCTCTGCCACTATCTCCACACTCATGCAAAGTTTCTCTACAGGAAGTACCGGACGACGAAGATGACACGTCCTATCGAATGGCTGCTGCTGCCAAAAGGGCAGACACATGCGGGCCATCCCTGACGCGAAAAAGTCCTCCTTCGGAGGCAAGACGCCTAACCCGTGGAGCCAAAAGAATGGCTACCAACGGCGGCAACGTCCTGGTGGAAACACCCATGAACCCTAGCGGTTCTAGATGGACAAAGAAGAAGGCCGAGGAAGAGTATGACAAAGATGACGACCCTGAGTGGCAAGAGTATCTCAAGGGCCACCGCTATCACAAGAAGGGAGACCCTGACGCCACCGACATAAAGGTGTACAATAGGTGGTGGACGCAGGTAAAGAAGGATCATGACTGGATGGAGCTAAAGACTATCGAGAAGGAAGAATCCGGATACATGATCCCATTCGAAACAGAATGGACATGGCGCGCTATCAGACAAGTGACGGGCAGCTACGAAGCCCGCGCCATCTTAGCACACTGGACACACAAAATGTGACAAGCAGAAGCAGATCGAGAAATGCTAATGCGCATTGTCACCCTTCCCCGCACTGAGGCACTCGAACAGTTAGAGGAACTCCACAAACCGGTCTGATACATCCAAAGAAGCGCTCGAGTGGGAGCAAAAGACTTAACCACCGAAATCCAAATAGAGACGCTCACCAACCGCCAGACCCTCAAGACCACCGCTCTCATTGATAGCATATGCACTGGAAGCTCCATCGACCGTAAATACATAGAAGAACATGATCTACCAACCCGAGCCACTAGTGCCCCAATCCCCGTTGAAGAGGCTGGCTGTGGGCAACTGTGGAATAGTGCTCGGAACAGTGTGCTACACACACTAAACCTCACACACACTCACACAACTACTCAATCTATACAATCACCCTCGTAAGTACGTGGGGGGATGAGATTATATCACCTTGCGACTACTAGTACTTTAGAACTAGTAAAGCACCTTATTATCCCGACGCTATGCAGCATTTTACTCGTTTCAGACTGATCCTAAAGCTAGGAACTTTTACAAGAAGGTACACTTCAAGGCGCAACCTTCCAGGCAAAGTATAATATTCAAAACTACACTAGGACACTCGTCCTACAACACAATTGGACACACTGCAGGTCGCAACAACACTGAGCTCGCTCTTTTAACCCCTCCCCAAGTACAAACTTAGTGAGCTCACTACACGCAGGCGTGTAGGGTTAACAGAACTGACTGCAACGATGAGAACAACCTCTAATCCTTCTATGGATCTCGGATTCGGAACGGAAGCAACTCAGAGAACAGAACAGAAACAGATTTCAGAAACAGACAGACAGAACAGATTTCAGAAACTTCACTTCAATTCATACTCTCACAGACTCCAAACAGTACTCAGATGGAACAGAATCGGAACACTGATTCTTATTCACTCGGGACTTAAGCACACTAGTCAGATTCTGCAGTTATCTCTATTCCTTGGAGTGAGCTCACTATTTATATACGACGCTCGAAGCTACAAACTAATCCTTTATCACAGCGCTCGCTTTCTACGCACACACCGTAACTCGGGGGTTCGAAACTTGTATACTAAACCCAGACTACTGCCTACTTATACTACAACTGTTGTTAATTACAATTACCGCAGCCATACCCAGGTAAACTAGACTCCTACATACATAGCCCGCCGTTGCCGCAGCCTTACTTTGGGTCCGGCTCGGTATTTCCTCCTATAGCATCGTTTCCATAGTGAGCTCGCTAAGGCCCAATAGGTGCACACTGATTTACAAGTCCGAGGGTGTATCACCTCGCGGCCACAGGTCACTCCACGTCTAGCCCTTCGTGCTACGTGTATAATCTTCTAGATTAGTGTCAAGCACACAGTAAGCTCGCTAATTCTGCACAGCAACGGATATCCTTGTCAACCAATTACTCGGTTTACCAGCGCTCGGCCGAGGTTCCTATCTAAACCACGTGCTAGCCGTAGCATTTTATCTTATCTCTCGCATGAGGTTTGGTCCGGCCCTCTCAGGTACGGTACATCACTTTTAATTTAGCGAGCGCACCGATCTTTTCAATTACGATCTTCTTTATTCTCTGCTTAAGGAAGTGAGCTCTCTCCGTAAGCGCGACTACCCACTGCCGAACAGTGCTTTGTGAACTTTCTGTCAAGCATGCCTGTCAAGTACCTGCTGTAACTAAGCTCTGGTTTATGTCTGTCGCGTCAGGTGTCACTGGTGCATACAATTATGATGCCCTTGCGTACTGGTTATGTACGCTCGCTTATTCTTTAAGTACGCTCGCTCCCCTATACTGTATTACAAGTTATATTTAGAATAAATCGCAAAATTACACGGCTGGTATGTTTGCAGTCGCAACACCGTCTACAACGCTGACGGTACGCGAAACAAAGCCGGCGAAGTCACTCACTTTGTTGAACTCCAAATGACCATTGGAGGACACTCAGAGCGGATCGACCTAGCAGTCACAGACCTAGGCACAAGAAGAGTATTCCTAGGGCACGACTGGCTAATATGCCATAACCCGGTCATCAACTGGAAAACACAGAAGATCATATTCGGATGGTGTCAATGTCAGAAGCAGCCATTCACTCTACCAGACGCAGACCCAGAAGACAGATGGGACGAGGAATTGGAGGAAGGAGACACAATATTAGCAGTAGACATGACCGAGGAAATAGAAATCAGAGCAGTTCATCACGCCAATGATTTAGCCGCTAAAGCAAGCGAAGGAAAGCCAAAGAAGAGTTTTGAAGAAATGGTACCCCCCAACTATCAGGATTTTCAAGATTTGTTCTCAAAGGACAATTTCAATGAACTCCCCGACTGAAAGCCCTGGGACCATGCCATCAAACTCATTCCTAACGCCAGCAACACCCTTGACTGTAAAGTATATCCCCTGAATAGGAATGAACAGGAAGAACTTGACAAATTCTTGGACAAGAATTTATCCACTGGAAGAATTTGCCCCTCGAAGTCCCCTTTCGCATCCCCATTCTTCTTCGTCAAGAAAAAGGACGGCGCCCTCCGCCCTGTCCAAGACTATTGAAAGCTCAATGAGATGACCATCAAAAACCGATACCCGTTACCACTCATATCGGAGCTCATGGACAAACTCTGAGGAGCCAGATACTTCACCAAGCTAGACATATGCTGGGGATATAACAACGTACACATAAAAGAAGGCGATGAGTACAAAGCAGCCTTCCGCACCAATCGAGGACTGTTTGAACCAACAGTCATGTTCTTTGGACTCACAAACTTGCCAGCCACATTCCAATGGATGATGAACAACATCTTCCATGACATGATCGCCGAGGGAAGGGTAACCATATACCTCGACGACATCCTCATATTCTCAAAAACCCTCCAAGAACATCGACAGATAGTCCAACAAGTACTTCAACGCCTGTGGGAACACAAGCTGTTCCTCAAGGCCGAGAAGTGCAAGTTCGAGGTCTTAGAGACAGAGTATTTGGGCATCATTATCAGCGAAGGATCGGTCCGAATGGACCCAGTCAAAGTCAAAGGAATCACGGAGTGGCCGACTCCCACCAAGAAAAAGGAATTACAGAGTTTCCTGGGCTTTACGAATTTCTACCGAAAATTTATAAAGAACTACTCCAAAATTGTACGACCAATGACCCAACTTACCGGGAACGCCCCTTGGAACTGGGGCGCGGCCCAAAATCAAGTGTTCCAACAGCTGAAAAAGCAAATGGCAGAAGACGTTATCCTAGCCTTGCCAAAAGAAGACGGAAAGTTCAGAGTAGAAGCAGACTCCAGTGAAGGAGCCATCGGTGCAGTGCTCAGCCAGCAGCAGGATGGCAAATGGAGACCTGTAGCATTCCTTTCCAAGTCGTTGATGACGACAGAAAGGAACTACAAGATATATGACAAGGAACTCCTTGCCATAATGCTCACCCTCGCCGAATGGAGACATTACCTGATGGGAGCTGCCATAGACTTCGAAGTATGGACAGACCATCAGAACCTTCAGTACTTCCGCAAACCCCAAAAACTCAACCGCCGACAAGCCCGTTGGGTCACCGAACTCGCCGAATACCACTTCTCCCTGCATCATAAGCCCAGAACTGCAAACCGAAAGGCAGACCTCCTATCCCAATGGGATGATCACGATCAAGGGAAAGAGGACAACAATGAAATCGTAGTCCTCAAGCCAGAACATTTCTGAGCCATGATCATACCAATGACATCCAGCATTCACTCAAAAATCAAGCGTGCTACCGAGAGCACCAACAAATGGGATCGAGGAATCTCCGATTCCTTAAACCATGAACGAGGCATCACAATGGAGAAAGGACTCTTGATGCTTACCGGAAGGATCTACATACCCCGAGATGAGAAACTCAGGGGAGAGATTATCGCCATGTCTCACGACCATCTCACTGCAGGACACCCAGGCATCGACAAGACCAACGAACTCGTTCAAAGGGAGTATTGGTGGCCAAAAATCAAGCAAACCGTCGAAAGATATGTAAAAGGATGCGAGACATGCCAGCGAGTCAAGTCCAATACACAGGCACGAAAAAACCCCCTCCATCCCAATGCAGTACCATCTGAACCATGGACCCATATCTCTGTCAACCTAATCACCAGTCTAAAAGAATCCGGCGGATACGACGCCATTCTAGTTATAGTAGACAGATTCTCAAAAGAAATCATTCCAGTAGCATGCAACGGGACCCTTACATCAGAAGGAACCGCCAAGATATTCCGCGACAAAGTCTTCACCATCCACAGCATGCCAAGAACCGTAATATCAGACAGAGGTCCTCAATTCGTCTCAAAATTCATGACAGATCTCTACCGAATCCTCCAAATCACTCCCAATGCTTCCACCGCTTTTCACCCCCAGACAGATGGACAAACCGAAAGAGTCAACCAAGAGATCGAGAAGTACCTAAGGATATTCACCAGGTACCAACAGGATGACTGGCACGAATGGCTCGCCTTGGCAGCATTCGCTCATAACAACCGGAAACACTCTGCCATGGGCCAAAGCCCCTTCTTCACTGTCTATGGACTTAACCCCCAAGTCGTACCTGAAACAGAACACCATAGCCCTTTCACAAACCCCGCTGCTGGGAACTTTGCATCACAAATGCAGAAGATCCACAAGCTGTGTGAACAAGCCCTCCAGGAGGCCGCTGCCAAAATGAAAACCCAATACGACAAGCAAAAAGGCAAGGCAGTAGCATATAAAAAGGACGACCTAGTCTGGCTCGACACCACCAACCTCCACCTTCCACGGCCAAAAAAGAAACTCAATGACAAACGAGTAGGCCCATTCCGAATCCTAGAGAAAGCAGGTGCCTCGGCCTATAAACTTAAACTTCCACCTCACTGGTGCGTCCACCCATGCTTCAATGAGAAACTCTTAACCCCATACACACCCCCAGCATTCCCAAACCAAGAACTACCACCACCACCACCACCAGATCTCATCGAAGACGAAGAACAGTATGAAGTCGAAGAAGTCCTCGACACTCGAACCCGAAGGGTAAGAGGAAAGAAGGGCCAACCTTCTCGACTAGTAACTGACTACTTCGTAAAATGGACAGGATGGACAAGGGAGCACAATGACTGGGTAACGGAAGAAGACATGGAGAATGCACAGGAAGCAATAGAGGACTACCAACAAAGTCAAGCAGAACATGGAAGAGCAGTAATGGCTGAGGTCATCGTAAACCCCAAAGCGATAAAGGAAATCGTGGGACACGAATACAAGGAAATCGGAGACGGAACATGGAATTACTTTTACACAGTCAAACAAAACGATGGAAAAAGGATTCAAGTTCAAAACCCAGATGGAGAAGCATGGATAGAATATATTCAGGACTATTGGAGAGCACTGAAAGAAGAACTAGAGGAGATGGAGGAGCCCTAATGGCAGTCGGGACGACTGCCTTAACGAGAGGGTAATGTTATGATTTTCCCCACATATTCATTTTCTTTCTTAATTATCAGAAGACCGAGTCATCCCCGACCCCACGTGACCATCTGAAACCATAATCGGATGGCTTAAGCCAAGTAGCCAGTAACTACGGCTTGCAGATGCAGCACGACAACCGTATTGTCTTCATATGTTGTGACTATTATTAGTACTACAGTTTTCGTATATAAGTAAGTAGCTCTCGCTGTAATACCCCAGCTTCGAGCTAAAGTTTATTAATACCGAACTTCTCTCTTAACTCGCTCGACTAAGAACTTAGTCCGACTCCTTCACTTATATCCGAACACCACGAGACTCTCGGGTGACTGTCCGAACACAAGACAGCCCGAGTTTACTCTTGTTTGGATCACGTGAGGTTCGGGTCTAACAACATCCTCATGCATTTACAGAGCTCAGCCAAGTGCAATACTATTGGCTTGAACACTATGCATACATACTGGGAACGAACTTGATCCCCCATTTCACAACATATCCAATTATGGTTCTCTTCCAAGGAGATCAATGGGGTTCTTGCCCTGTTTTCTGTTTTCATGTGATACTGTTGGCCACTGTTTCTATTGTGACCTGCACTCTGGGCTGTAGGCCCTACTAGTCTTGATTTTTATCTACCCAATTCATCGATCTCTTCTAACTCCGTCACCTCGTTCATCCTAGTGTAATATCTACCCATTATTTTGTACTCTCTAATTTACCCTTGAATTTCACTGAATGACAACAGAGAATGAGGCAAAGAACCAGGATTAGAGAGCCAGGGTCATGGAAAGTGTTGCTCTGACAGTGGAAGGCTGTTCCACTGCTGTAATGCTTCGTGGTTAGGTGTATGGCAGGGTCAATGAGCACCTAGGCAAGCAGTCTGTGTAACCAATGGTCAGAGCTACCAGTGCTGTTACATGCCTGTTCGTTCGTTTTCAGGCATTATAGTTTATAAATGTCACAGTATGAGTCCTGATTCTTGCTGTCAGAGTTCTGACCATCAGATGGAAATATAGACCACCTGAGTTGTTTGATGACAGATTTTGCTTGACATTATGAGATTCAACAATTGATCTGCTGCCCAAGCCTTCAAAGATAATGCAACTCATCACATTTAAAGTGGTACCAAATGTGGGACTTCCTTAAACGGGACAGACATGTAGGATCATAGAAATAAGGAGTTCGAACCTAGAATCAGTGGCAAGGGAATAGAATGCAATTATGATGCTGAAAGATCTCCAGAGGATATGTAAGCAACAAAATGATTGTCGAGCAACTGGGAAAGTGATGTAGGTATGGGTGGTAAACAGCAATCTGATAACAGTGACTCTAAACAATGTGAAACATGGAGGGAGTCCGACTTGAGACTGGTCTAGTAAAATGGAAGTTTGAGGAGAAAAGGGAATTTTCGCCATAGAGACTGGAGGAACAACGGTGGAGGCTTCCCCCATGGTTTGGTTGACCAAACACACCCCTGGAGCCATGCCTTCCCTTTAGAGGCAATAAGTTTGTCAAGAAGCTCAAGAGCTTTGGTTGTGTTTGGTCTATCAAGAGGATTGTCACAGGTCAATTGACATAGGAATGGCCTGAAGTCATCAAATCCAGTGTATTCCTGGAATGCAGATTAATCACCTCCAGAAAATTTGCAAAGTCTGAACATACATCAAAGACGGTGAGAAATGTCATGCCAAAATTGTATACATCCAATTTGAATGGATTGTAAGGGGTGGATGACTGAAACTCGGGTGCCGTCTTAATCTGGCAACATGCCCTGAGGATGATTGCATTATCTCAACCCTCTTCCATCTCCTTAGAGCTCTCAAAGTTGATAATATAGTACTGGACTGGAGCAACACAACAGTGATAGCAGTTTGGGAGTTTGTAATGTACACTGTTAACACTTAGCTTCTGAGCGAAATGGAAACCTTTTGGGCATACTTTTGTAGCATCCATCATGAAATTGAAAATGCAAGCATCACTAGCAAACATTTATTAGTGAGCAATCTTGATCAGACAGCTTATGCTGCACACTTGTGAAAGATTTTGAGCTTGTGCATAAAATCAAGACCCTGTAGTACAAGCACTTTCAGTTTATGAACTTCTATGAAGAGTAAAAGTCAAATTTTTGTACCTCAAGAATGTGGTAGATCACTTTGACGACCTCTGCATGATAATGGAAATGAGGTGAATTGAAGTCTCGAAGCTTGGGCATCACAAGGAGAACCATGTCCTTTTCATCCGGGATTTGAAGAACATCAAGAATGGGTACGGTACGATTTCATGGATCTTTCAGGAGTTCAGGGGAAGAGAGCCTTGTCATCATCACGTACTCAGGCGAGTCCACAGAAGTCAGTCTAAGGATGACTTGAAACCTATCAGACACCCTTGTAGCATCCATTAGTTGTATATAATTCTGCCAAACAATGCATCAGAACATATTTCTTCTGCTGGAACCCAGAATACAAATGAAGGGTACTCATTGGTCCTCAAATACACAAAAGTAACTCCCTCACCTAGAGCCATCTGGGTTGAGCCAAGAGGGTATCCAGTCTGGGTGATACCTCGGTCATAATCAATAGCCTTTTTCAGAGAGAAAAGTATAGTGCTGTACCCTGAATCTTTTGCCACTCTTCCTGGGGTCTGTGAGGCTGATTGATGTTGACATTCGGAACTTTGGTGATGGCTGATGACAAAGGTTCGGTGACTGGTCAGATAGTTGGACTGACCCTAACTTGAACAAACATGAAAACTTCCTTTTTCAAACAATCATGAGTGCGAAGAAGTATGACTCATTCACTGCTTCCTATGGACAAAAAAAACTTGCTTGTAACCTGGATCAACATAAACCATATTCAATACCAAATTTGGTTTAATTTATTTTGCAGCTGTTGACTGCTATAAATTGCTCAATGCAACATGCCAATTTATGTCCCACTGACACATCTTGCTCTTCTACATTTCAACTATGCTACAGTCCAAGATCAACAAACTTATGACTAGTATTGAACTGCTCAAGGGTTCTGTAGAGAACGACAAGTATCTCAGCCCTGAACAAATAACCAGTGTCATTGATTCCTTGAATGAGTACTTTCACCCTCTCTAACACCTGTGGCTTGCAGTCTCAATGAACTCTCAGATACCTGCAGTTCCTCAGGGAAAGATAAATACTTAGCTCCCCCAGGTCCAGATTATATGCCAATATCAAGATGATGATCCAGCGGCACCAGTTTGCCTGGGCTTGCAAAACTCAGAAAAGACTTTGAAGCTACCAAGGCATCATATCAGGTTTGCTGAATTTTTTGGCCCTGGTCTTCTTATTCAACTGACCTGGCTTGTCTCTAGACAAAGTCTGATGCTCTCTGAGCCCAGAGTGGTGATACTGATGGACCTATGAATTTTGGTATGTATTTCCTCTAATCTTCCAGCTGCATGTCACATGATAGGTACTGTAGCCTGTATTCACAGTCATCTCCTGGCATGGTACACTCAAGGGTTCATCAGTTGGATACATGCCACACCTGCAATCGCTTATGGTGCCTTGTCTAGAAACACCAGTCAATCCAAGCAACATGGTTCGTTAAATTGGTAAAGCAACTATTCCTTCTGAATAAACCATTGTTCAATGTTTACAACAAAAAACTTTTGAAGTTTTCCATGGCCCTTTGGGAGTGATACGGCTTCTTCAAATGATAGCTTGTATTCTTACTTGGACAGCTTTGTGTAAGTTCTTGCATGAACAATTGTATTTGTGTAACCTATGCTCCATTGTAGGGCTGGTGATACGCATGTTGCATGTCTACCCTTAGATTTTGTGATTTTATATAAGATATATACATCCCAGAATCAATATCTACTTGAATACGAGAGCTATTGTTGAGACTTCGAGCAGATAGCTAGGATCCTGTGCAATGAATGAAGATATAGAGTTGAAATACAGGACTTAGGAACAGTACCTTGAAGGATTGGACCTACCAGCCTGAAATAGTCGATCTCTAATAGGTCTAAACAAGCAGATATATGCTATAATGTCCTATTCATGCACAATCCACTTAAACCAGAAGTATCTAGCCCCTTAACAAGGTTGACTAGTCCCCAGATGAAGGGAATATTCCCATAATGCGATTGAATAGCTGTGACTAGTTGTCTGTGGTTTGCAGAATTATTCCGAGGCAGTTCAAGCTCTGGAAAGAATAGATAGAAGAACTTCCCAAGTTCACATTCAGCAGCAAGTACTTTCCCTCATATGGCGGAATATTTGCTTTTATATTGAAGATATGAAGTGACTTGCCAGTACTATCTATTGATAGTGACTTTGGACCTGTAGATACTCTGCAGACGAGTCGGATTCCAGAATAGTAGGCCATGAGGCTCACATCAGTGATCAGAGTATCCATATTGACGGATCAATTGTTCAGGAATATTCCACTGACTGTAGCCTTGACTAGTTGCCTAGAGATAGAGAATGGTGACGCATTCTATGATGCAATAGCCTGGGCAGAGGGTAAAGCGACTGGTAACCAAGCTATTCAGCTTTGCAGTTCCAGAATCCTTCCTAGTCTGGCAAAGAATGATAGAATATTTTGATTTAAGCGGCCATGAATGAGCCTGGAAAGTGGACTAGAAAGTACCTAGATCATTTCGACCAGGAAACCCTCAACCCAGCAGTATGTAGCCTAGATACAGTTGGATATTAGCTTATACAGTATGACTAGTTATCCGAGATAGATCGGACTATATACAGTATATAAAGGCCTCCTAGATGTAATATACAGGAGGCAACACCCTCCCCACGATTTGACCTTATAAGCGCAGTGCTTGAGGCGATTCAAGGGCCTTGGAGTGGAACCTTGGAGATAGAGAATAGTTGTTAAGTCCCTGGGAGCTTGCCATCCCTTAGAGTTGCACCTTAGCCTGTGTGCAGGGCGATTTGAAGGCCTTTGTGCTTATCCTTTGGATGAGACAGCTATATCTTGAGTTCACTAAAGATAGAAAGAATATATTGATATTTATTTGAATATTTTCGAGTTTGATTCAGCCAGTGTGCCATAGTAAAGCCAGTGTGCTATATAAATCGGCCTAAGTGCCATTTAATCTCAGAACACGAAATATTTGAAGTTTCAGGACGAAAAGTTGTCCTTAATATATTGTATTTGATCACAAACCAGTGCTATATTCACTAAGTCAAATTGAATAGCTTGAATACCTTTTGAAATGAAAGAACAAGTCGTAATAGTCCTGCTTCCTGCTGTGATAGTTGCGCACTTGGCAGAATATTTGATCTTCCAACCAAACTAGTCGGTTTGCAGAGGTCTTCTATCGATCTCGAAACACCCGAACTTATATATTTGGTGATTGTGAAGTGCAAGGATTGCTTTGGATTGAGTATATACAAGTTTCACTTGTTGTATATTCGCTCTAGTTTAGTCTCTGCACCATTACCAAGCACATCACCGGTTCTCCTCAAGCTTGTTGGAAAGTTGCAAAATGCCTTATAAGGTTGGCTTACAAATAATGACACAATAAGGCACTGATATGGCCCAAATAAGTGACCCCCAACCAAATTATCGGCAAATTTGAGCCGGCTAACCAAATTAGATTCAGGCAGGCCAAATTAGGTTCAGGCAGGCTTATAAGGCAGCTTATAAGATACTGATAAACAAAACAAATAATGTAGATATTTTACCACTGGAAAGGCCTGTTGTAGATAGGAAAAGATTTTTAGATATCAACAGAACATAAAGTATAAGGAAATTTATTGATAGATAGATAATGTAAGACATAGTATGTAAACTAATATGCCAGCTTTCCAGTCATGAATTGGTGCTGGTACTGGAAGAGGGGGGGTGATGAGGTATGGTGAAGATCGGGTGAGATGATGTGCTCAAATAGGAGGAGAAGGGGGCAGCTGTGGAGGCATCGATGGCAGCGTCAAGCCTTGTGGTCTTGGAGTTGGTGGCAGGTCCTGTAGTTGAGGGCACGTCATCTTCATGTAGTCAAACATCGTACCTGCTCCCTATCCAGCCCTGAACTGCCCTTAGCTATCACCTAAATCCTCTGAATCTACCAGTTCCCACTAATGCACCACTGTTGCTGTTGCCACCGCTGTCATTGATGTCGCCAATGTCGGTGTCATTACCACCATTGTCATCATCGTCGTCGTCATTGCCACCATCACTGTTGTCGTTGTAGTCATCATCGCCACTGTTGCTGTCATTGCCATTGTAGTCGTCACTGCCACTATTGTCATCGTCACCCCATTGTCGTCACCAGGTGTCTTCATTGTGGTGGTCATCCTAGTCTTATCCTCATTATCAAACACACGTGGTGGGGGTGAGATGTGGACAGAAGGGATGTTGATCATCCCTTCTGGCTCAGTGGGAGACGATGGTGGTAGTGGAAGATGTCGTCCAATCATTATTACCAATCAGTCCGCAGAATCAGATATGATCGGCCTGTCACCTCGATCGCACTGCAGTCAGTGTTGCAGCTACCTCACTCCTTGACACTAGTGCTTCGATTGACAACAGAATCATCGGATAGCAGCAGATGGTTGATAGAAGCTTGATTTATGAAGGCTGAAAGTGTTATCCTCCAATCAAATCTATTCATCAAACCTTTATAGTTTCATGTGATCTTTTGTGACCATCTGAAGTTAGGATCTGAACCATTTTGGAATATGGAACTGGGTCAAGACAATACTTATATCCAGGAGTGTCACAGTATTTGATCTTCTTCCTTCCCCCCTCCCCCTCACCTTTCCCCTTCCCATATCCAATTTAAAGTTTCCTGGCATATTACCTCCTGTGGATTTATCGCTTCCCAGCCATTCTGTTTTCTTCTCATGTCTTTGTTATGTGAACGTCGATAATGCCCCCATTGTCAGAAGTATTTTCATGTAAATGGCATAGGTAACCATAGAAAGACTTGTAAACAGTGAATCCAGCAAGATGTTATAGATTCACAGTTTAATTCAGAAACAAGTCAGAGGCAAACAGCTGGCATGGATCATGGTATGTCTGCTTTGTATAATATGAATTGACACTGATGATTTATCAGAATCAAGGAGCTACTAATACTCCAATGCCACTATCTGGTGACCAAGCACCATCATTGAGTGCAGGTCTCACTTCACAGTTTCACGGTAAGATTTGATACTTGATTGGTGAATGGTACACTCTAATACTCTATGTATAACTAGATTTGCATCTTGACACTCAGGGAGGTCTTCCACCTTCTCTTTCCTTTGAACCAGTCTCTCATATGTACTATGATTGCTATTTCTTTTATATCTACTGATTAATATAATATTTAGCTGAAATCCAGAATCCTTCCTCTGCACCTGTGACTGATGACTTTGTGAATTCATACAATCCAAAATTTGTTATTGAATATCATCCAAGAGCACTTCTGGACCCACGTATCTTAACATGTGAGGAGTATCTTCAGATGACTGCTGTGGAAAATATGAATTCCTTTGTTGACAACTTGAATTGTCCATGGCATCCTTTTGCATCTGAAAATGATTTTGATTTAGCTGAACATATTTTGTGTACCTGCCTGAATGGTGAAGGACAAGATGGTCTCTTCAAAGTATTAAAGACTCAAGCTGGAGATCATCCATCTGCATTTACAATTAACAGTGCTGGTGATCTTAAAGAAGCATGGTCGAAAGCAGAAATTTAATTACAAAGGTATGCTTTATATTATATTGTTATATGTTATATGTTAACTTATTATAAAATTCAGTTCCAAAAAGAAACATTGGCTTTAGAATATCGAGAGGAGACATGGAAATACAATGTTTACTTCCGACCATTATGGGACTGGACACTTAATCTTCTCAGTGATGCAACACTATCACCATTTTTTGTATGGGATGCTGTGAAGATTTTTCAGTTGGATGAAAAAACAAATACAAAAATATGGATTTTTGATGAACCTTGGACAGGTGATCTACTATGGGAGATTCAGGTATCTTTTTTTTGTACTAAATTCTTTATCATTAATCACATTCTTAGAGCTCACTACCTCCAGGTGGAAAGCCATTAGCATATATTTTATATGCAGACAAAACATGATTATCATCATTTGGTACAGAAAGAGGATACCCAGTTATAGCATGTATTGCAAATCTTCCTGATGCAATATGCAATGGAAAAGCCTGGGGTGGTGGAACTGTTGTTGGATGGCTTCCAATTGTAAGTTCTTTCTGATTGTTTTCAATCACATAACTGATCACAATTAGGTTGAGGATGATTCAAGACACAAAGGAAAACCATCATGGATTAATTTCAAGTGAGTTGTCTGGCATGAATCATTTTGTAAAATTATTCAGTCTGTTGCTGAATATTCACATACTGGATATGCCTTCAAGCTGCCACATTCTAATGAAGTTATTATCATTTATCCATTCATTCTCATCCTTTCTGTGGATTATGAAGAACAGTAAGTATTCAAATATTTCAAATAATTTATAGTTAACCAATTTATACAGATGCATGATGTCATTGATATGTGGTAATAGATCTCACCATCCTTGTCCTGTTTGCTTGGTTCCACTTGCAAGATTACAAGATCTATTAGAAGTCTATCTTCCACGGACAGCAGAAGAAATGCGAGATCTTTATAATCTTGCAGAAGAAGAGGGAGAAGATGTTTTAGATGAATCTAGTCTGCGACCTGTTGAAGTAAGTATTCTTGATTTGAGGTGTTTCTGTTATTCTAATTAATTCTAGAATGTATTCTGGAGCATTGCTCGAAGTGATCCATATAAAGCAATTTCCTGGGATCAGTTGCATGCATATCATCTTGGTCTTTTTAAGCATTTTATTTTATGCCTGATAGATCATTTGGAGATAATACCTGGTGTTGATAAATGTGCAGCCAAGGTTGTTATTGATGAATTGTGTGCATTTTAAATTTTTAGAAAATAGAATAAGACTAATAAATTTATAGTATTGCCAACTTTCCAAGATGGAGAAATCTCACACATTTTAAACATGCTACTGATTTTGATTTTGGAGACACTGGGAAATTTGAGCATATGTCAAAGGTAAGATTTACTACTCTTATATTTTATTACAATACTTACTATTTAAGTAGCAAATTCTCTTTGCTGCTCAGTCTGTGCTGACAAAAGCAGCTCATCATGATGCCTATCTACTTCTCAAGGTTATTTGAAGTTACCTTGAGTTAGACATGTATGCATCAATGGATGTTCATATGGAAAAAAGTATAGAAGAAGGAAGACATGTAATGAACATTTTTGATGCCAGATTGAAAGTAAGTTATACAAATCTAATGTCTCTATATTATACTAATATCAAAGCAGGCTTATGCATGAGCAACAGATAGTAAAGGTTTTGAAAAGCCAACAACTTGGAAAATCCCAAAAGTGCATACACAGCAACATCTTTTTGATGATATCATTGCCAAAGGTGTTACAAAAAACTATAACACCAAACCCAATGAGTGTATGCATGGCCCACTCAAGAAGGCATATCAGATTCAGACAAACTTTAAAGATGTTGCTGAACAGGTATGATTTATAATAGAACTCATTGAATAATGTTCTGAAATTATCTTCAAGATTCTGTGGATCGATCATCATTATAATATTGTTGTGCAGATCCATGAAAAAATTGATTGCCAGAAAAAACATCAGCAGGAAGAAACTGATGATCTATCTGATGACAAGAATCAGCGGCATCAAAATCAAAGAATTGGAGCTCTTGACAGTAAAGCCATGCTTCACAGTCTCAAGTTTACTGCAAAGGATCCACGTACAATGGGCGAGCTTGAGGAGGCCTTCCACTCAGATTTAGCTTATGAACGTTTTCATATTTGTCTTGGAAGATTTATGACTGCATTTCTAAAAAGAATTGATGAAGATGCTGTAGCTGAAAAAGAATTTATTAAATATACACCTAATGACACAGTATGTGCTTATTTTAATTTTTATTAAAACTGTGTGCTAATTAACAAACTAATATAGATCTGAATTCACCAGACTTTGGCTGTTACTTATCAGTCACTAGTCAATTTCAAAGAGTCTGCAGATCTATTACACTGCAGTCCAAATTTCTACAATGTGCCATGTTATGATGGAGTGATTATTAACACTGAAAAAGGGGTGTACATTGGACAGCTGATTCAGCTGTTTGAATGTGAATATTTGGAACAGCAATACCCATTGGCATTAGTTCATCCTTTTGATGTTACAGTTACCGATGGGGGACAACACTGGAAATTCCAATGAGATAAAGATTTGGGATTTTATCACCTTCATGCACATCCTCAGGTCTTTTCACAATTTGTTTCTATCTACTCAATTATCCATGGAGTCTTGCTAGTTGAAGACAACAGCTCAGATCTGAGCAATGGCCAGGATTACTTTGTTGTGGACACTATTGATGCTGATATGTTTTTCAGAATGAAAAAAATTGCAGGTCTTCTTAAATATCACAATGTTGCTTCATTAAAAAAGGATTAATTGTTCATATACTAATTGTATTCTTACATAGTGGACTTTGTAAATATATATAACATATAGTTGAAAGTATGCCTAATTGCACAGATAGTAAGTATGGCTAGGGCTGCATGCCATAACCATATTATACAGTTGCCTGTAAGTATAATTAGGGCTGCATGCTATTGCTCTATTAGTGAGTGGCACAGGCCTCCCATGGGTACTAGCTCTCACACCTGTACCTGTACCTGCCAGCACCAGTACCCTTCACACAAGTGTGGGTTTTTCCTGGGTTATGACAGGCCATATGATGGGCTATGGGTTGCAGTCAGAGCCCACCCACATCACAAATGTCATACCTATAGCAATCATTTGCATTATTTACTTGATGAGTCATTGTCATGGGCATACATGTCACTCTGTGGTCCTGAGAGTATCAGTAAGCCCAAAGATGGGTCTCATAGTCTTGTGTACAACTCAGATTTGTATGTGGTCCTAGATACAGCATGTTCATGAGTATAGGTGGGTTGCAGGTCATAGTAATATGTCAACCCATACCCATACCCATGACCCAGCCAAACTGGCTGGGCTTGTGCTACTCACTATGCTGTATTGTATGGCTTTTTTTAAATTATTATACAGAAGCCATACTGATGCCAAAAGTACCCTACCAACAATTTCGTTGAGATCCGGACAAGCCAGCATCACTCGGCACGATTAGTAAGGGTAGAAATTGTATGAAAGATGGAGAAGATACTAGATTAGGTAGTAGCTAGTATATATATCTGTGAATAATGGGCAGACTCCTTGCAAGTTTGTAACCTGTAGCCAGGGAAGCTACAGAGCATATACTCAGTAATTCCAACAAATTTGTACAGTACAGTATATTGCTGTTCCATCACCATCAACAGCCCCTACATATGGCCACATTACATTGTGATATGGCTCATTGTATTAGACCAATATCAGACTGTAGTTTGACCACTCATACCAATCTGACAGGGTCTTATCACTGTGTGCACCCTAAGTATGATACAGTATGTGGCCCAAACCCAAAGGCATCATCATGGATCCTTGTACAGAACAGTATATGGTCTCTCCATCACCATCATGAGACTTTGCATATGGCCATCAAATAGCATAATAGGGCTGACTAGTTATAAACATATATTTTACAGATATCTGTACATAAAACAACTGAATATTATCCACCACATGTAAACAAATTATAATTCAAATGAGCTCCTCAATGTCCATATACACACCAGACTGACTTGTTGACATGCAAGCCCAAACTTCTGGTACATAATCCTCTGATGAGCAGTGTGAAAGTTGATGTGGAAGAACAGGTGCACGACCAAAATACAGGTAAAAAGAATCAGCGTAGTATGCGGCAACTGTTTTCTCAAGTTCTAAAAAGTCATTTTCTGTCCAGCCCATAGTCTGGACTTTGTCAAGCAGTGCTGGATGTGGACCGTTCCATGCCCACATCATTTTCTTCATGGCAAATATATATGGTGCACACTGCCACCACAGGTGATGCGCAACACCATAATTGGTGCATCCAACATCGATCTGGCCAGGTAAATGGTGACCATTGGGAAAACACCGACTGACATCTTGGGAGTGTGAAGAAGCAGTTGCTCAGCAGTGCAATGCTCTGAATTCACAACGGAAATTCCCTTCACCAAGCTCCCAGCATACTTCCTGCTGTTCCTCTGATGTGAGGGACTCGTACACCTTCCCTCGCCAAAATGCTGTGTGCGCATCATTATCTGCTCACAGAGGAAATTCTTCCAGGTATCCACTCATCATCTTTTGCACCTCCTCATGCCACTTGGCTGCGTGCCCACTTGTTTCGCCAGCTGAATGAAGGAAACCCATTGCAAGTACCATCCGCCACTCCTGATGGTACAGATTGGCTGGTACTTGCTCAGTCACTGTCAGATGAGCATACAGCAGTGCTCGCAAGTGAAGCCATGACACTAGGTATGATTTTACCTTTTCCTCTGTATTCAATGCCGCAATGATGTCTGGGCGAGGGAATGCGTATTGATTTTCATGTGGAATTGCTGTAGGGTTGGAAGCTTCAGGCCATGCTGAAGAGTGACAGCGAGATAAATTGGCGACAACAGCGAGAAGTCCGAGGCGCCATGGCTCAACCAGGGGGGGCAGGAAAGGGTGCTTTGGGTCAGTTAGCTGGTGTGAAGACCCCTTCGCCCATGATCCAGAGCCCTTTTTTGATCTGTGAAGGAGATCGAATCATTAGGCCTAGGTGTTGATGAAAATACCAAATACTTACATGGCAATGATGAGCCTCTAGGCTCTGTATGCTCAGAATTTGTGATTTTTGTCATTTCTAAGTGACAATGACTTAGCACCGGTTATAACAATAACACCAGTGTGCATGCACTATTATAGGACCTCTTTGACACTTCAACGGCTGGTTATAATGAAGAATACCCATCCCAACTTGTTTCACAACCTAACTCGTATGCCATCACGAATAGGCACAGTATTGATCGATCAGGCAAACCCCGGTGATAAGCGAACTACGCATCACTGATGCATCAGGACCGCATCACCAGCACATCATGGTGTAATGGACCGGTGTTGATCCTTTCATTATATGAGGTCATACCCACCGACAACTGTCCTACTACAATAATCATCGAGTTCTTGTCATCCAAATGACCAGCATTGATAATATTGCCATGCCCAGCTCACTAGAAGGCATTATTCCTTTTGTTCACCTCAGTAATTCCACCATACCCTCACAGTCTGCAGTTCAAACAGCACCCCAATAACCCTGCTGTGACAACCCATGATATAGTGCATTTATCTGTCTTCAGTAGCGCTAAGGATTAGCTGTTACAAGAGACTACGGAGATTCATATGGATGTTTGACTTGTTACAAAGCTGCAGCCTTACAGCTTTACTAAGTCTCTCTATTAATAAATATCTTTGGTAGTATAAAATCCACAGAAAATCGTAGAAGTGGAGAGATCTATCTACCAGCTACTTTGCTATTAGCACTCGCTATACCACTCACGACTGGCTATATTCACATCTCTACACTCTTGCTATGCTCATTAGCACCAGTTTAAATGACCATATTTCTCGCATAGCGCAGTACACAAACAATAACATTTGTTTGCACCCCATATGCTCGCTATAAGCAACGGACTGGTTTTACACTGTCTTTAGCTTCACACACCCTTCGTTCTCTTTGAGAAACATGCTCTACACCGTGATTGACCGGCATTAGCATTATCTTCGGTCGCTCGTCGCACCTTTGATTGCACACCGTCATTATTGGTTTAATACACGCATCTAGTGCGTAACACCGTACGCTCATGTCGTACATCGCCTCTTTTTGTTTTATAGGATCGGATCGTCTTCATCTTCATACCATAGGAGTTTTATTCGGCTTTACTTTCAACATCATTCATTGCAGCCCACTTGGGTAGTCTCTGGCAGACTTATAGGAATCAACATCATCACATAGGATTGTATTGGACTCAACACCGGTTTAAACCATCATAGGATAGGATAGGATAAGATTGGATTGGATAGGATTGACATTGACATAGGATAGGATTGTCTCCAAGTAGACTCAGTTTTCAACATTGCCCTTAGTATATTTCGTCTCGTATAGGATCAGCACTTGTCATCACCATGTCCCACTCCCACTGGACATAAACTCATTTTCACGCTCTTGCCACCATTAACTGGCATTATTAGGATCACCCCTTTCAGTATTTCGACACTACACCGGTTATAAACCATCTACCGCACACATAGCTTCATTATCACTGTTATTTTCATAGGACCTTTGTCTAGAGACCTCATCTAGTTGTTTCTCCTTCTTTTACACCGGACCTGTGGTATTCACGTCATACCCTCTTCCATTCTATCTCGTTATCGAGATTATCACTGGCCTACAGCCAAAACCTTTTAGTACTCGATCGCTTGAGTGCTACTTGCTTGACTGAAAAGTTGCAGTATAAACTCGCATCTAGAGGAAGTGATTAGGTTGCACAGAGGTGCCCCGAACAACTTGCACAACACAGTACCTTTATAACTGGTCTGCACTGTCATTAACCATTACTCTTCGAGTTTTTGGTGTGCCGTTGCCATGGAAGTTTAGGTTCATCAGCGAATAATGAGAACTCGATGTCGTCGACATGGTGACAGGGACATCCTCCCAACCCATGATAATCAGAGTCGACAATGCAAAGGGATCCACCCAATGTGTTGAGTGCATGGTAAAGTCTTGAATCTTGTGGTACTTTTGGGGGTCGCTTGATGATCCAACAAACACTGAGGGCAGTTGTAAAGGGCACGGTTTGTCCACAAAGGGTGGCATTGTGAAGTCGGACAGCCTATCAATGCGGACACCTGGCAGGTCCTTCATCGCAACAATGTGCCAGACTGGAATGCCAGCCTTGAAGAAACGTTGGATTACAGTAGCATCATTGGAAAATGCCCCAACAAGGGTGTCGTTGATGGACATACTAGGCGCATCACTCTCTGGAGCTTCCATAAGAGGCTTGTAAATCATCATATATTCGACAAATGCATGTAATTCGCATGCAATGCGCTGGGTCTCAGCAACAGTCAGACAGACATGAGTAAATGAGGTAGGGAGGGCATGAAGACATCCCAACAGTAACTCAATGATGCTAATGTGGCTTCGCAAGCCACTCAGCATGGTACTGCTCCCGCTGACACTACCAACAGAGTCAATTACACCCTGGCATGCACTCTGCAGCCTCAGAAATGTTGAGTGGTGCAGACATCCCACACCCTTGACAATGGCTGTATCGTCACACTCCATGAAGTCATACTGAGTGAGCCCATGAAACAAAGGGTGTAGAGCTTTGTTTTCCTCCGGTGCAACCTGATGAATACATGCGAAGTGGGGATATTGTTCAATATATGCTTGAGGCCATTGAACATGGTCATCAATGCTGTATCGATAATTTGCTTGCATGTACACTTCGCACTGGGCACTGATAGGCGGTTGAGGCATAATGGAAGAGTTGGGAGTCACAGCAAATGAATCCTGGCCATCCAGGATGGTACCATATTTACCGTCAAAGGGGTCATTGGCTAGATGTTTGTTAGAGAAATTATAGTCCCAGATGTAACCAGCAATGTACATGTACTGGCAGCACCATTGTGAAGTAAAAGATTTGGGTCGCCTCAAAGTTTTGAGGGCACGAGGTCTTCAGGAAGCATGCGTGGCAACTGGGGAGCTTGTGAACTTGAGTTTAGGCTGAGAAAATGCAATATCGTCGAGGCAAGGGAAAGGGAGCCTGGTCAGTACAGTCCAACTGCCACTAAAAGACATCGAGCAGTTATGGCGATATGCTCATCGACTGAATGTTTGCATCACACGATTGACTAGTCCACTGACAAAAGACATCAAGCAGACACAGCGACACAGTTGTGTCAACCGTCAGGGAAAATCAAGAAAAGGTTGCCGACAAAGATGTCAAGCAACTGTGGCGACATAACTGTCAACCACAACGAAGAAAAAAGAAAATGAAATGAAAGAAAAGCTCACCTTAAATCAAAAGGTGATGTGGTGGCTAAAGGCATGTCCAATGAATAAATGACCACATCTGTATTATTCCAGACACATGCGACAAAGTCATGCCTCATGCTGACTAATAGTAATCTCGTGCATGATCTAATATTTCAAACTTGCTTTTTTCTTCTACCATTGGGCTTGACCTGCAAGGTCAGCCTTTCCATTTGATGTCTTTCGTCGACAGATGGATGGGCTTGACAGCTACTGTTGGCCTTGTTCCTTGACATCTTTTGTCAGGAAATTTTATTAATATTACAATGCTTCAAATTAAACACATCTCTACTACACAGAATCATGCACTGAGCATGCTCAACATGCATGATATATATGCTCATCCCATCATTCATCCGTTGCCTTCTCGATTGTCACTGTGCGCCTACTCCCTGGACCCCATTTATCACCACTCTCCCTCGAGACCTTGCACATTGCCTTCAAATCAGCTGGCTTGTCAACTAATAATCACCAAGCATCACACCTTGATATGCCCTGGAGCCCACCTATTTCCACTTCACCTCGAGTCCTTTATCGCTTCAGCCTATTCATTGCGACTATCGCAAGGCTTCTCGCTGCATGCCATTCACGTGTACAGGGTCCTTCAGCGAAGTCAAAGAAACCAATAAGGACAAGTTTGGTACATTCAGTACGCTGAAGGCTGGTGTCATTACATGTCTGTTTGGCCACAGCTGAGGTGTGTTCATGTTTTATTGCATTAATCGTGTGTGTGGCTCACTGCTGACTGCCAACATTAGTACTTTTGTGTCCAACAGTGCATTGCCTTTCAAACGTGTCTTGCATGCATCGCACTTCCATGCTGATTCAAGATGCTTCTTGGCCTCTCAAAAGGACATAAGACATTGGAAAAGCTACCTCCAACCCCTCACCTCTCGCAATGTCCGATTCGGTGGAGCAATGAGAACAGCTGCCAGCCCCAGTCATCAGTACAACAAATACTAGCACACCTTCAGAAGTTCCTACCTCTGATCTTGAGGAGCTGCACAATTATTTCAAGACTTGTGGCCTCATTGATATCCTGTGCTTGCTTCAATCTTACCAAGACCAAGACCAAGTAAGTTTCAAGTTTCTATTCTCAGTCTCTTGATAGGCTCACAGCCACGCAGATGCTTCGGCAGACTCAGCTTCAGGTCAATGACCTGATGGAGAAGAATTAGCTCCTCATGTTGGCAATGCCTTCTGGATCCAGCAACAAGAAAGCTACCTTGATGAAGGTCCAGCACAAATATATCATGCAGTTTGCCAAGCACTGCGTGTCAACGATCAATCCATGGGTGGATGAGAGTGAGATTTTCCAAGCCTGGGAGTCTGTAGACAACAGGTTGGTACTCAGCCCTGAACAATACACCTCTCCGGAGTCAGAAAAGAATGCGCTTTATGCAGAGGTGTATGCAATTTTGAAGCCAGAGCACAACATCTTATTCAGATGAAACTATGGTACAGCAAGAAAATGGGTACGAAATCTACTACATTATCTTCCAATATTTCATGTGCTGATGTCTCTTTCTCAGTTTGCCAAATGTGCCTCTGACAGCCATTCCACATTCATCAGCCGCATCAAGAACAACTGTTTCCGTATCGTCTTTGGGTCCATGGTCCCATCAGCTTCAGAACAAGGATTTGACATGTTTGAAGATCTCACCTGTTGGCAACTGCTAGGCTATGACACAGAGAAGAAAGTATATACATCTCTACCACCTATCCTTTGGCCAGATGGCATGAGGGGCATTGACAATCAGTATCTGTTTAGAAATGAGACCTTGATGAAGGTAAAGTCTACTTCATGCACATGTCCAGCCTAAAAGGGTATCATAATTTCAGATACTCACTGTCACTTTGTTTGGCTCAGCAAGTCTGAAGGAAGGCAAAGCCAACAAGAAGAAGCCAATGAACGGAATCCTCTAGGGCATGAATGAAGTCACCCCAGGTGCTATCGCATTTGTGGCCATTATGGTTAGTGTGCTCCCAGCCTTAGGACATCTGGTCGCTCACAAGCTATTTGCTAGGCTCATTTTGTTCTTTCTGGCAACGAACGTTTTGATAAACATGGCGCACACTCTCACATTCAATATGCAGCCAATTTTAAGCTCTACAAATCCACTATCATCAAGTATCTCAACAAACACCACATGAAGGACACCATTGCTGCATTCAATCAATTTGTCTTTGAGGACCAGGGATTGGATCACAATAGTCAATGAGCCGAAGATGACGAGATCATTGAAATACCCAACGACTTCTCTGATTCCTCCGGATCTGATGAAGAGCCCTTCAAAGTGCAAGGAATCAATGTCCAATCCAATTCAGAACTCATACCCGCCTCTGGCCCTTCAAATGTTGCTGTTGAAGAGCTTGTTGGCAGTGTTGGAGCAGTAACCCTATGTGAGAATTATTATATTGTAATGATTTAATTTTAATTGTCCTTTTCTAGCTGAATCTAATCCTGTGAATGAAGTTGAACACACTGTAAATACCCTTTCATTCCCTTCACAGACAATATTAGCCCTGATATTGATGAAAAGATCCAGGTAACAGACGAGATAGGCACAGGTCATGGCCAGGGCAACAAATGGCAGGGCTGAGGTAAAGTCCGAGGTGGAGCCTTAGTCTCTCAGCATCAAGCACCTGTGCCGACTCATCAAAGCAATCATACAACATGCCAAACCGATGAGGATGAAGGCATTGAGGAGGATGATATATATGGGTGATGATATACAGCATGTAACATACTTGTTGCTTCTAAACAATGTGTGATTTCTGCCAGAAACTGATCAGAATATGAGCAGGGCATTCAGTGAGACTTGTTTTAAAAAAAAGGTCACATTTGTCCTAGTCATGATATACTGAGTCGACGCCTCATATATATAAATGCCATATGGCATAACTGTAATACCACTACTCTTGATAATTATCTAATATTGTAACCTATCAGTCGCTGGTTCAACTCCCATTGTTGTAAATTTTCCTTTCTTTCCTTATCTTGCTTACATAATGATTCCAGGCCTTCAAATGACTATTAGATTAGATTGAATTAGATATGACTGTAGTAGGATTACATTGAATTAGATATCTAATAGATCAGATTGTGTAATGAATTTGATATATATTTATTGAATTTTTCAGCCTGCTAATTTGACACTTTTAAGCTATCTTATCAGCTACCTTATTAGCCATCTTATTCGGACCATATCAGAAATGAAATTCCTTATAACCTTGCCAACTGAACTGTCAGTTGGTGCCTTATATGTATCAAATAAGGAAAACTGTCCTCCTTATTTGGCTCCTCGTAAGCAAACACTTGTTACTTATAAGAGCTTATAATCCCCTGCCTCCGCTTACAGCCGAATGGTACCTTATAAGGCCTTATAAGGTAATTCGGACTTTTCTGACACTAGCAGTGGATCCACCTGTAGGAAACCTTAGGCATTTTGTATTTCAGAGACAATTTCTTCCAAATGGCCTATAAATTATCATTGCAATCATTTGCATCTCCTTGTTGCTGCCCATTCACTTTCCTGATTTTTTGTTTTCTTGTCGACATGTCGCCCTTGAATATTGAATATCACCCATCTCCCCTTACTGAGTTTGTACTGTCTATGTGTCTGAATATGTGCAAGGGATCAATGCTGTTGTTTACATGTATGACATGCATCCCTTGTGCCACAGCTGCAGCATCACTTCAAGCTATCTGAGGTATCTAGTTATCCACAAGGTAATGAAGTGCGGAACCCACGGACCACTTCGCCAGTTTACTTGATAGATAACCCGCCAGAAACATTTCCTAGGGATGATACTTTCAAGTACCGGTAGGAGCCTTTCACACGTGGTGATGTTATTATTGACTAAATATCCTTCGAGCCAGATACCTCTTCATCAGCGTCAAATGGGGAAAAATCTTCAAATTACTTTGATACCCTAGATTCCCATCGTCTGTTTACTATATGTTAACACCTTTTTCTTATTTCCCATGACCTTGCTTTCCTGAGTTTTGCGGCCGGAGGCAACTCATTGTATTCATTTTTTATGATATCATGTCAAAAAATCACAACATTTTCTGATATCCCACTGGGGCCTTTGATTCGTCAATGGATTCTTGACTATGGCGTTTAGTCCTACCCTTCAGGTCCCTAAATATATGCAGCATGATTTCCGAGGTCTGAAGTAGAGTTTCAAGGTTCGGAGAAAAGATGCCTTGATCAAGAGGGAAAGGGAGACCTTGCCGCAAGTACCCTTCCCCACCTTGGTTGGCTCTGCACCCCTGATTAATTTCTGGCCGACTCGTCCGATGCAGATACTCTTTTCTTCGCATTTGGCCACACGGAAAAACAAAGTAGGGTTTACAGATCAGGACTCTCAGTCTACGGCAGGATTAGTACCAGTACATGCACTGATGAGGCGAAGACCCAGAATTAATTTATCTTTGAGAGATCCACAATCGGATGTGAACCCAGTACTTTGGCGTCGGTACCGACTTGACTCACCAAAAATGGGTGTGAACCTCGAGGCGCCTTGATATCAGGGATATTAGAGGGACATCTATGAGCGGAAGGAGATACGGCACCACAGAAAATGCCGATTATATACTAAGAAATATATATTGAAATTATATCTCATTTAGTGATATAAATAAGGACACCCATTATGAACACTGTAAATATTATTTCGGGTGTTAGAGGCATGTCAACCAACTCAAAAATTTCATAACCCACAAATATACATGAATATGAACCTAAATAAACCAAATAAACATGATTATACTATTATAGCTCCATGAGCTATACACCGAAGATAATATTGGGTGATTTAGGTTTGACTGGTTTATTACATCAACTAAACCCAACAAACATGATTATACTATTACAGCTCCATGAGCCATACACCAAAGATAATATTGGGTGATTTACGTTTGACCGATTTATTATATCAACTAAAGCCAACAAACCTGATTATACTGATATAGTCCTACAAGCGATACACTTGAGATAATATAGGATGATTTACGTTTGACTGGTTTAGATGTCTTTGCAAAGGTCTTATGCACATCATCACTTTTACAATGCAATTTATTCTATTTGATTCCGTCCTATTGATATAAACACAGTGCAAGCAAGTACAATATAATCTACATTAACCATACAGTCCATACAATAACAATGAGTAACGCAGCAGGAAATCTATATCAATGAGCAATGCAGCAAGACCTTTCGAAAGCAATTACATAGCAAATAAAACTAGGAGATTGATCAGGTAAAGAGACATTGGACACAGATAAGACTGACCGACATATCAGCAAGCGAGGGACTAATCAGTAGCTATAACAGCATCTTCCCGTGCCTTAGCTCGAGCGTCACGGCGCGCAGCCATCTTTGCAATAGTGCTTGTAGGAGGGTGGACATCTGGAGTCTTATCAGTGTCCTTACGGCCATTAGGGTCACCAAAAATCTGACTACAAACAGGGCAAAATGTTAGTGTGCAAACCTAAAAGCTAAAACACATACTTGTTCCACCAAGTAAGAGTCTCAAGTGCCCATTCATCCTCAGGGTGACTCTCGAATAAATCAACAATACTCTGGTAAAAAAGAGGCAGGTCAAAGGCTCCATCTTGTTCGCTCCACCCATCCTTTGACGATAGAGCATAGCGTGCCTAAAAAAACCAATCAGACCAAGACTTGGGAGTAGTAAGGAAGGCAGACTTGACATGCCGCATAGGCTATCTGTCGACCACTGACAATGAGTATTCCATTGATTTTTGCGATACTGCCTCTCTTGGGTCCGTCTTGCTTTCTGGGGTCACCATTGCTACAAAAGATATGCAGATATACCTATCAAAAGGACGTTAGCCACTGCAGAGTATGATGAATTACGCCATACACGTAGAAGCAAATACCCCTTCATCAATCCCTGCTCATCGTTCTTTGGATCGTAAAGTTCTTGATCATACACAAAGGATGGCCACTCAGAAGCCGTGACCTTGACCCTACTATTGGCGAGATCGAAGATAAAACGATCGCTAAGCATTGCCATCAGTACTACCAAAAACCGAATGAGAGAGAAATACTTTGTATTAAACTCCTCCAAATATATCTGGGGACAAAGCAGACGTCCGGTGTCAACATGGTTGAACCCTTGGCCTGTTTTGTGCGAAGGTATAGGGAGCGTAACGGCCGTGTTGACTGGATCTTTGAGACAGAGGGTAAGGATGTCATAGCGAACCTTGTTGGTGTCACTGCCTCGTGATTCCTTTATACCGAGGCGTAACTGAAAAGGAATGGAAGGAAAGCTAGAGGTAAATATATGCAGTACGCACCTCATTGATGATAGCCTTCATGCCAATTGCGTTTTTAGGAAAACATGATAGAGCCTCCCACATTGTTACATTGTGCTCCAAGAAACCTATAAGGATATTAAACGATTTTTCGTTTGGCGTCGTGTATGGAACATCCTTGACGTCAATATCAAGCCTTGGAATTGGTCAGTGGGTGGACACTGGAACGAAGAAGATAACTACATACTTGAGTGCCTTATTCAAGAGCTTTGCACCAGCCCACATGATGTCGTCGACAGGTGTGAAGAGGGAAATGACATGGGGGACCAGTTTCCCAAGAGAGTGACAGACGCTGAGCACCCAGTTCTGTCTGGTGTCCTCAGAGTCAGCATATATGCGCCTATACTACAAATGACACATACCTCTGCGAGTACCCACGGCGGTACTTTGTTTTTCGTGGGCCTGATTGGCTTTTCTTACGACGTTTCTGGCCAATTTCATCATCCTTCTCATTATCGTCGTCACCGCTCATCCTCTCGCCCTCGCCCTCGCCCTCATCTTCGCTCTTGCCAATCTTACCCTCAGCAATCTCGCCTTCGTCACCAAAGCCCAGCTCAAACTCATCCTCATCCTCGTCCTCGTCCTCACCCCCACTAACCAAATCCGATTCCTCAATCTCTTCGTTCTCTTGCTCGACGTTATTGGATCTTTGTGGCGTCGGAAGTCGTTTTGTAAATACAACGGCAGCCTTGTTAGTATCCTTGGGCAACAAAACCTTGCGATAATCCTTGGGCTTCTTGGTTTCCAGTTTGGGCTGAGCTGAGGGAGGTGAGCGAGCTGATTTCTGCGGAGCAGCATGCTTGGTCTGAGCCTTGCTGGGAGGTTTCGTTGCCTTGCTGAGAGGCTTCTTTGCTGGGGCAGCCTTGGTGGAAAGTTTGATGCGGGAGGAAGAGGATGCGGGCTTGGGCATGGTAGTAGATGGTGGTCGGAAGCAAGGAGCAAGAAGATATGACGCGACGCGTCGATTGTTGGTCACACGTGTCATGTAGTAACAACAAAGGGTATGAGTATGGTTTATTTCATGAACATGTACACATTAGCGTCAACAACTCGTAATCTACATCGGGAGAGACGACGACTTGTGGTATAGGTTCGGGCTGGCACAGAACAGTGAGCACGGCAGATAAGGACAACATCGGAAAAACATGTACCAGTGTCTCGGGAAACGACGAGAATGTTGTCGACAGTTGGGCAGAAAACTTTTCCGTCCTCTTTAAATGACAGCGCCCTCGATATGGTCTGCAACACCGTATGCAGGATCCTCTTCGTCTTGCTCAGAATCTTTTGTGCCTGCGGGAAGTTCCTTCTTGACATCAACACCAGAGCCCACGTAAAAGAGTATTGTCGGCCGTAGAACGGGTAAGAACTTTGGGTGCAGAGAACAGGGCCTCGCTCGGGATCAGCGTATCCAGTCTTGGTGCTCCTCCTCCACCCCCTCGACTAAGTCGGCGATTCGTGCCCAGCGTCGACGCCGGCGGTGACGAAGACAGTAGACAGCTCCCGATTCTCGGTCCTCGTCGCCGTAGTCTTCCTCTTCGCTAGCTACGCCGAGGACCTCGAGCTCGCCGGAGATGATCATGCCGAAGCCTTCACCTCGAACAGGCTGATTTGGCATTCTCGTCCATTTAGAGGTCTGTCCGACGTCAGTGCACGAGATCTTTGCAAAAGCTCGAATGCATACTGAGTCAAGTATTGAGGCTCTACATGGGGTCACATCATTGCTTGGTCGCCAGCTTCGGCTCTTCTCTTCCAAGGTTTGCCCAAACTTCCGCACCAAAGAAACACCTTCAGAAATGGCTGCACATGTCCGCAGGCTGATATCCATGAAGAAGAAAGTAGTATCAACAAAATCTTCTGCTAGTGGTATTCACAAGTCTGTCAAAGCCTTCAACCTCTTGACTTACAAGAACCATGCTCTTGGTGACTATGTTTGGACAATCCCAATGTTTGGTACCACGGACTCATATAGCACCCAGATTGTGAGTACGAGAGTCACTCTGTATGTAGCTACTGTTAATAGACTCTAGGGTGAGCAAGAACATCACCGAGTCAAGCTCTTTTATGCACGCACCAACAAGCGTGGCCATGTGAAGCAAATAGCCATTCTTGAGCGCCGTCAAAGACGACTACGACGAATCCTTGCAGGGCGTATGTCTACCCTAAAGACGAGATCATCCAAGAAGACCATATCTCCAAGAATCAGTCCAAATGAGAAGGACCCACTTCCCAAAGGTGATCCAGAAAATCATTATCAGATGTCGCTGTCCAGGAGCTACCCTCTTGATCTTCACCAATGGCTTGCTGAGAA
Source organism: Armillaria luteobubalina (assembly GCA_030435615.1). NCBI lineage: Eukaryota > Fungi > Basidiomycota > Agaricomycetes > Agaricales > Physalacriaceae > Armillaria > Armillaria luteobubalina. The sequence continues at coordinate 759,022 of JAUEPU010000029.1, read as the reverse complement.
TGAGGGAGATCTTGCCGTTGCGGTAAGGCCTTTCTCCAGTCCTTGTCAGCTGTATTCTAATTGTTATTATAGGACTTCATCCTGAAGCTTAAAGAACATATTCTTCGTCGTCTTTTTGTGTATGAGATTGATCTGGATGATGAGATCACAGCAGAACAGCTAAGCTGTCTACACATTAATAATGACCGAATATTTCGTCATAAAATTCTCAGGATCAACTATACAACCTATGATGTTCGCCGGGATCAAGATTCTATTAACCCTCGAACTCGGTCCGATATCATGGTGCTTGCGAATGACTTGGAAGCAGAGACAACACACCCATACTCGTATGGCTCTTTCATGCTGACGTCCGCTACAATGACCCACATGGTAACTGTGACCATGAGGATCGACAGGTGTTTCGCGTTGATTTTGCTTGGGTTCGCTGGTATGGGTTTGATTCCAGTCACCGCTCAGGCTTTGCAGCAAAGCGTCCTCATCATGTTGGATTTGTTGATGGTAGAGATCCAGGCGCCTTTGGTTTTCTTGATCCAGATGATATTATCTGGGCAGTTCATCTACTCCCAGTGTACAGACTCGGTCAAACTGCAGAGTTTCTACCACCATCAATCGCTCGACGGCCAGAGGAAAATGATCAAGATTATGAACGGTACTCAGTTGATATGTATGTCACTTAGTTTGGTTCCTCTCAAAATATATTACTAATCTGCATGGTTTCAAGGTGGGTGGATCGTGATATGACTTTTCGCTACTGTGGCCTTGGAGTCGGCCATCGGAGCACTTGGGATGCTACTCGTCTCTTTCGTGAAGATATACACAAGGCATACAACCTCTCACATGATCTCTTTGGTGCAGGGGAGGACATAGAGATGACTTCAGAAGGCAGCAGTGATAGCGAAATGGTGGAGGATGATGAGGATGATCTGGAGGAACCACCTTCAGATGAGTCGGACTCAGTAGAAATGGTGGAAGAGACTGGATTATATGCTGATACTGAAGAGTCGGACTTGGACACTGAGGATGATGAAGAATGGGAGACTGATGATGACTTGGAGGAAGCTGAATCAGAAGAGGAAGCAGCAGATGTAGAGTTGGATGATAATGCAGAGGGAGAGCTAGATGACATTTGTGATGATGATGACAATGAGATGGGTCTAGAAGTAGATTTAGGCTATGCTGCATTGTAAGCTAGTTCCTAATCCATTATAAATCTATATGAACCATAGCTGCATTATAAGCTAGTTCCTAATCCATTAGAAATCTATATGAACCATAATAACAATGTGGGATGGTCATATTGCCTTATAATCTCTGATGTGGACTCTTAAAATACTTAATAACCCAAAGTAAATGTAAACCTGGTTTATTAAAGTAAACTCTCTCATCTAATATTTGTATCAGGATATTTACAAAGTGAACATATGCAAAGCTAAGTGAACTTTTGTCACTTTTTGTGGTGGGGGGTACTTTGTTTGTCCTTGTCCCGGACACTGGGCATATCGAAAAAAGCTTCTAAAAAGATGACAATTTCGACTCTAGTTCAAATACACGATAAATCCCCATCATCTGGCGCAGCGATTGTGACACCTTGGAACAATTTGGAGTCAAAATTCATCTGGTAGAATCTCGGAAGCCTGGACAAACAAGGAAATCTTTGCCATAAAGATTGGACGAATAGTGGTCGAGGGTCTCCCTACTATCCAGTTACCCAAACACGCCCGAGAGGCCACATCCTGCCCCTGAATTCGCCAAATTCAACTGAGATGCAGAAGGGATGATGTGGTATTTGATCTAGCAAGAGAATCACTACACAGACTCAATTCATACTCAGTCGACGTAGAATGACCTAGTCGTCTGATCCCTGGTATTTCTGAAACCCAGACCTTTACCAAGCCGAAAAAGTTTAGGAAAATATCTAATGTACATGACACATGGTGAGATGAATTGCGCCAACATCCAGTATGCAAGGATTATGTGGGATATACACTACGAACTAGGCGCAGTGTTGATCTGACAGCGCGCTGTAAGGAGTATCGCGCTATTCCTGGCAACACTCACCTTCAAGCCTTCAAAGTTGGTGCTGCGCGGCCGCGGGTCGGAAGCTTGTGGTGCGCACCGTCGGCAATGATTTTGATAAGCGAAATGAAAGCCTTTTGGACAGACTTTGTTTACATCTATCCTGAAATTAGAGGTGTTGGACGGAGGGAACGTTGATCATACCCAGGGAAGGTATCGAGCCAATGCATGAAATCGAAGCCCTCCATGGACAAAAAAAACATTGATTATGAATTGTTACGAGGGTTCCATCCTCACCTTCAGTATGTAGCGTTGAATGACATTTGATCGGCAAAGTGGGGATCTGAGTCTCGAAGCTTGGGTATGACAACGAGGACCTGCCTCTGATCTTCCGGAAGTCCAAAATATCAAGGACAGTGTAGATCCGAGCAGTTTCATTCTTCAAAGACCAGAGTCGTTTCATCGTAGTAGCGAGCTCTACCGAGTCCGGAACAGCTAATTCTGAAGACGACGGGGTCCAGTCTGGCTGCTAACGAGGACGTGATCGGTAGAATTTTTCAGCTAGAAGGTGGTAGATCGAGACGTAAAACTGCTCACCCTCAAGCTTTGGGTTCGCAGAACGGATTTCGCTCGTGAATTGTGGAACAAGAAAAGTCGGATCTTCGGACCGCCGTCCCGCCTGTTGCATAGGGTCAGACTCCAGAGTCTAGATAGCTATGCCTAAGCTATATATACGACAATTCTAATAGCTAAACGATAATCGTCCAAAATATACGTAGTAAGGAGGGTATCACTACCATTATACATAAATTTTTACACCTCCCTCGGAGAAGTGGGCCTACTATTATGATTACTCTGACTACGTAGTCGTGTCCGCTCATCAATAGCTCCGTCATCGTCATCGTCCGTCTCGTCTTCTTCTCTCAGCCGCTCAAGCCCGACATGCTCTGCGTGACCATTAGGATGCCCATCATCAAACGCATCAAATAATGTTGTTGTTGGATTTCGATAGGTCGAACTTCGCTGCCCTTGACCTCCTGGTCGCGAAAGCCCATCAGGTCCCGTAACAATCCCGTGCCATCCATCTATGGATAGTCTTCCATTGTAGCTCAGACTTCCGGATCCTTCTTCAGGGACACTGTAACCCGAGAGCTCAACAGACGGGCCCTGGTTTCGTGAGAGGTTGAGAAGGTGAACGCCGAGGAAGATGACAATGAAGCCTGATATCAGAGAGATGGTGTTTGTTGCATCGGTGGTGTTGAAACCTTGGAAGAGAATGAGGGAGGCGACGATGGTCGAAGAGGAGAACCCGACGTAATACATAGGGTTAACTCTACAACGTGGGTCAGCGGCGATAGACGAAGATGACAGTGTAAGACGTACATATTCACGGAGAACGTATCCAGAGATTTATTCAGATAGTTCATCTGCACCATGATGCAAAAAGCCGACACCAACCCAAATGCATACGTGCTTGGCCGCAGGAACTGATTGTTTCCTCCAAAAGTCAGTTTGACGGCGACACCGAAGCCTTTGATAGACATGACAGATACCGAACCGACGACAGAGCATATAGATATGTAGACAAGTGGATTTGTCCGGCCGTAGCGGGGTACAGCGTAGTAGATCATGATCAAGGTGAAGACAACGACTGTGAAGACGTACAGCAGGAAACCTAGGACCAGTTTTAGGATTTTTGAAGAGGCAGAGGAAGAGAAAGGACACGCCTGGTTGTACTGCATATCCCAATATTTCATCAACAGTCTCAACAGCCTTGTCTTCCGGAGCATGGAGAACAATGATCAATGATCCAATTAGCGAAAGGGTGCAACCGAGTCGGCCTAGATGACCTAGCCGCTCGCCGAGTAGAAAGGATGCGAGAACGGCACTATTCTAGGTCAGCATATGAAGGCCGTGCTATGAATAAAACAGCGCGCACCCAATTAGGACACTCAATGCGCCAAGCGGTGTGACCAATATCGGAGGGGCGAATGTATACGCAGCAAAATTTGCAGCTGCTGCGGGATGAGCAAATACTATTGACTGGAACTAACGAATTGACCTTCTCCTAATATCACTGCACACAAGTTAGTTTCTACAGCAAGAAACCAAAACCTTGCATCACGCACGAGTCGACATTCCGGCCCACCATATAGGATTCTTCAGATATGTCATGTTATCCGATGCAGATGCACCATAAGTAGTGTCTGCCGACGCATTGAGGCCCTGTTGTCGTCATTCCGGTCAGTAACCCTTCCAGGACGAGGTACACGGCTGCGAACCTTTTTGGTTATTATAGAGCTGACACCGATTGCCGCTGAGCTGGACACCGCCAGCGCCAGACCTATCCATTTGTCGTCCACCATTATCGTCTACAGTGAGCGACAAGGGCCCCAGGCCGTGAAAATACCGAGCAAGCGTGATGGTGGTGGTCGTGAATAAAGCGAAGAAAATGAGTTGCCGGAACGGTCGTGGCAATGATCACGTGATAATCATTGCCATTATTGGCGAGGATTTAAGACTTTTAGCTTTGTTGTTCGTTTCCCTGTCGTCTTGGGTTGAAGCAACCCTTAGAGTCGACCTATTTTCTCCTGTTGAGATTCGGGCAAGCCGGCATCACTCGGCATGATTAGTAAGTATAGAAATAGCACGAAAGATGGAGAAGATACTAGATTAGGTAGTAGCTAGTATATATATCTGTGAATAACGGGCAGACTCCTTGCGAGTTTGTAACCCAGTAGCCAGGGAAGCTACGAGCATATACTTAGTAATTCCAACATCCCCAGTGGCCCATATATAAATGCCGACATGATATCCTGGCTTCGGACAAATACCTCCTAGGGGAAAGGCTCCACGGGCCGAAACCTAGTAAGGACCGTTCAAGGGGTTCTGACTACCTTTGGACTGCCGTGTTAGCTTACCTGCACTAACTTTTCCAATGTTTATCGAGAACAACTTATCAATCCCTCATACTAGTGGCATAATCTAGTAAAATTTTTAATTGAAGAAAGGACCTCGATTCCGATTTCTGTACCAATGGATAGCCTAGTCAACGACAGTCCAATTCGCGACGCTGAGTTGGTAGTGAGTTCTTTCGCTGATATATCCGTTTAAATTTTTGACTGAAGGTCATAGTGGATTGACGGCCTTTGATATCAATTTTACTATTGTTCAAGCAATGGTATTCAAATATGTCAGGTTCCCTCCATTGCCGCTTCTACGCTGTAGGCTCCTCTGTGCTCGAATTTACGAGCCCGCTCACCTGCTCACCCATCCTGTACTCATCCCCCATTCTTTCCCCAGCTACAGAAGACATATCATCGATTTATTGTTAATACAGGGCCGGCCAAGAAGGCTCATGTTTATACTTCTGGATCTTTCACGTTCGCTCCTCCCTCATCAAAGTATCAAGAGAAAGTACCGATGGAATATTTGAAACGATATCGAGGGAATAATTCAATAAATCATTGTGATTTGCATATTTCCTAAGCTATGGCGTTAAGATGTGCTGAAAATCATTCGATGAAGTGCGCACTGGTTCATCTTCGAGGTACTCAACGCAAGCCAGAGATTGTTCCAGGTCGGTGGTGCCGGACGAGGTAGACGAGGTAGAACCGATCTTCGGTGATAAAATTCTGTCACACTTCTCCGTCTCCAATTGTTCGCCTCTTGCACCTGCAATGCTCGGCTATTTATCAGACCCCCAAGATACGAAATGGCGATCATACATACCGACTGCGGCGTTGGCAATTCTGCGCGTAGTCTCTGTACATCACGCTTCAAGTCCGCGTTCTCCGTCAACAGCGTCCTTGCGCCTTTCTGCAGCACCTCCACCTCATTACGAAGGTTCCTGATTTCAATTTCGAGTGATATACATTTATCTTGGAGGCGGGTGATGGTTTGGACGGCAAGCTGATTTCGGGCCATGAGGATTCGTCGCTGTAGTATCATTTCTGCGCCCTTTAAACATCTTCTCTTCGACCCCAATTGATGCCCAGAAGATTGTTGGGAGGTATTGTCGTTCCCATACCAGGGTGGAATGACTCACCGGTAGCGTATGTGGCGTTAAGCTTTGGAGATTCATTCATCCGAATATAAGATAAGCCGCTAGGCGGAGAACCAAGCAGCAGCGGAGCATTATGGCCTTGGAACCAGAGCAGATATAAGACTATTTCCATGCAGGTCGGAGTGGCAGTCAGTATTGGATACAGAGGAAAGAGACATGAGCCGCAGCCAGTGAAAACTTATCAGGAACACATCAAAAGTTTATCTCGAGAGTGGGACGTGGGAGAATCAACGATGAATTGACTGGAAGCTATGACCCTGGTATTTGGAGATGTTGCAGAGACGGATATCAAAGCTCACGGGGGAATGTCCTTCTCCCGATAGGCGGCAAAGAAATTTGACTTCGATGATGCAGCAGGCTTCGCTAGGAAGGACAACGAGTGGACAGAATCGAGCTAAGATGCTGCCAAAGAACTGCCGGTGATTGGGCAGAAAGTGGATATTCTCAGGTCAATGATGAGCCACTCAATAGATTTGGCAAAGATGTGGCCCGCCATGAATGAGAGCTGAGGGAGACATGCTTTTGGGAGACATTGTGCGGTGACTAGGGGTTCGGGAACTGGGGGTCAAGACTGAATGAAGGTCCTGGAGATTATAAAATCAATGTATTAGTATGAGAGTTTAATCAACTTCTCTCGATAAGAGAAGTCGCAAGTGCCAGCAGCGCTACCGAGTTTGCAGTTTGCAGTTTGCAGTACTAGTCATTCAAATGCTTGCAGCTTCGGCCCAACTCCTCACTCGATCACGTGGAAGCTGCTGCTTAGTCACCGTGCGGCCGCGCGCCTCCTTCACCAGCATCACATCGGCAACGATCATGCGGGGTGCGTCATCTGCTATTCTACGTGTCATTGGGCCATGCGCTCTATATAAACGCGTCGAACTTCGTCCTCTGCCGCGCCTCGTATTTCTCTCCTCCACTGTGCCCAGACATTGGTCACCATACTGAACGCCCGCCGTCGTCTCGCGACATATCTCTGTCGGGAAACATTATCAGGATCATCAAGCTTTCGTCACAAGAACGGTCGTCAGTTCCCGCAACAAAACGGCAGTAGATACGCGTTATGCATGCGGATATCCTGGTGCGGCGCTCTTTTATAATCCTTTGGATTATTATGATGATAATAGTGGTGACTAGAAGCTCTTCAAAGGGCTCATTGGCAAAGTCTGAATTGGGTAACGGCGACAAGAAGCATATGCCCATATTCGCACACGATACACGGTGTTCTCAAACGCGATGTCGTATAAACCCCAAGCCTCTGCCTTTCTCGGGTCAGAACAGCTCAAAGCCCTTGTCCCTTTCGCTACCGCCTGTTGCAACAAATAGTATGTCTTCTGCCAGCATTCTGGTGGATTTGATTATAAATCTCCACAATTCATAGCCCAGAAAAGCATCTCAGCTACCGTCAAGGGACTTAGAATCAAAGCCCAATCAAATTAACGACATAGCTAGTCACATTTCCATCGTATCATCTTCCGTTCATATAGCTACATCTGCGAACACAGGGCGATGATCGCTCGCAAGGGTTCCGTCATCCGACAGCGAACTCCCGACTTTATACGCCTCCGATGTCCTGCGAGGAAACATAGAATCAAGAATTGTTCCAAGAAGGAAAGACCACATACCACCCAAGATTGCTTCCCCCAAAGATGAAATCAATTCTCTGCCAAACTGAAGTGTCAGATGGCCCATTGAAACCAGTGTATGTTGCAAAATTATTAGAGACGCTCTGTCTCGGCGCCTGACCCCGAAAGTCAAGCATCTTGAAATCTGGCAGCTGGTTTCCGACGTCGTACTTTGCCGCAAATGTCGCGTTAATGGGAACCGGTGCGCTGGCGCCAGTGATAATCTTGTAAGCGCCAGAACTATTACCTGTTGACGGACTACATTCCAAGTTGATGACACGTTAAACCCTCCAGTATAGCGACTCACCTGTTAAAATCGCCGCTAACAAACACCGGGCTGCGCGTCTGCACAGCTTCATACCGTGCTCTCGTCAAAATTAATGACGCCCCAACCTGCCGCTGCATATCCGACTGATCATCCAGATGTGTGTTCAATACCGTGAACTTTGTCTTGGCGCCCGTTATCAAGCTGAAGTGGGCCGCCGTACAGAGTCGGAATGAACCAGCGCCAGGGTATTTGGACGGCTCGAACGGAGTATTTCTGCCAATTTAAGCCAAGGAACACAAAGAGAAGAAGATGAACGTACGAGAGCCAAAATGTATCATTCGAAAGCAGGTTGACGGCGGATCTTTGTATCCCGGTAAACATAAATTATTTCTTCTGCCTTGTCCAGACTCACTTCTTGTAGAACAATGGACTATACTCCCCGGCCTCTACTCCATCGTCGCGTCCAACACCAATCTACCGGGCCTTCAGTTAGAGAAGTCCAGCCACAAATACAACACCTACCCAACCCCAATCATCCCCAAAGAGCTCCGCCAGGTCAGTTACCTGCCTAACCAGTGCCTCTTGGAACCCAGAGATGATGACTCCCTCACTCAACAGATGTTCCGAAACGCGTAGCCTTCTCGTACTCCATGGTTGCTCCCCCGACAGTCCCAAAAACGTCTCCTGCGTAAGAGGATTGGCCAAAGCAGAAATTGACTCCGCCACAGTGATGTTGTCCGGCATAGAGTCGTATCTGAGATTGTACGTAGAGAAACGCAAGGTGGTGGGATCGAGGTTGTCGATATGCATGTCTTGCGAGACGGAGACAAGAGCGAGGTGAAGAAGGAGGATGACGTTAAGTGCGAAGGAGCGGAACCAACGGGCCGACATATCGCACGTGGACATGATGGGTTTTCTCCGCGAATGGAGGGGCCTCAGTCTGCCTTATATACGCCAGGACATCTTCTTTTTACATTCTCTGATGGTGGCCAGCGACCAGTCATGTCGTGGCGTTGGCGCATGTGTGCTTCCAACGATTTATTTCTCACAGAAACAATAGAAAGCGAGGAAGCCCGAAGGTGCGTCTGATCATGAATACGCGTTCAAGCACGTTGATGGCCTATAGCTGAGCAATATCTATCCTGTGACTAAAGCTCGTGATTTTCCTCTCTAATTTTGAACGATTACACAAATCCCCGTCCATCCCTGCGTCTCTCAATAACCGCTGGCTCCATCTATGGAATTAAATGGCATCACGGAGAAGGGAAGAGGCGACTGCGGTCCTAGATGTTGAGTCATATCGGCCATTGTAACATTGATATGCACGATTTGAGCCCGTATTTCAAGCTGAGCAGCCCTATTGAAAATTGGCTTGACTATAGGCCCCTGATATTGACTCAGTCTTTCTTGAAGAACGATAGCTAATATCTTGTGTTTGTTACAGGACAGCGGCCAAGCTGAAAGAGTTTGTCGTTCAAATCCACCCCGTCAAATACTTACTAAAACCTGCTTCACCTGGTGAGGTAGACAAGAAAGTGTAAATGCGAATTTCTACCGGTCCTCACGGAGATATGCAACTTCCATTTTTAGCTCACGGAGTTGTCCCGCCGATATCTTTAAGTAAGCGGAAGGAATGCACTTTGAAATTCGCGATGGAGGCCACCAACATCTCTCAAAAGGGCGTCCATTTGGCCCACAAGTTCGGTGTCGACCGCCTACGGTTATGATTCAACCTTCAAACATGCTACCGCCGTACTATAGCACTACCATTGATGAGGTCTCGAATGATCGAAGGGACAAAAATAGCTATTACACGCTAATTCTCGCTGCGCGCTGCTTGATTACATCGGCGCCTGTTCGTGGCGCGCACTCTCACAATCACAATTCGTTTGGCAAACTGGATATATACGTAGGGAGCGACGTTTTTGGTCGTCTGCGATGTACGTTCATGTTTTACCAATTCCTTCGAGATATCTCTAAAAATACATTCCAGAGATACAGCGAATTAGACGACTTGAGGGTCGAGTCTATTCGTGGGTCAATTAACCTTCTACCCCCGGCACCTTGACAAGCTAAGCACAGCTGGAAATCTCAAGCTGCTTGACAAATGGTCTCCCTTTAAAGGATAGATATGATTCCGGGATATTGTCGACGAAAGTATTGGGGCACCACAAGCTTCCATTCATCCTATGGTTGAAATTCCAGTGGCTCCTTGAACGTCAAGACTACTAGACCGAATTCGAGTCGGCTCGTGGCTCTCTCCGGTAGGGTTCTTTTCTTCCTTGGCACTCGCATCCTCTAGCCGTCTTTGGACGTCATTATCGCTTTGCACATCCTTTGCCGCTATTACTGATTCGGTCAGAATACATGGCTCCTTGTTTATGACATACCAGTCACCGTACATGTACTTAAGGAACCTCGAACTCTCCACATTGTCGATGTTGGGGCCTGGATCGGCATCATAGCACCCGTGTGGCGCAGGATCGTACATTTGCTATGCGAGGAAGTCTCCCAACACACCAATCCCTCTTGGACCACGCTGTATGATTCCTACCGGCCCATCGATTTTATCTTCAGAACTTCGATATCGAGCACCCCGGGATTTGTTAACAAAATTCCGAAGGTATGTCTTCGGTGAAGCGGAGCCATTATGTTTCCATATCAATACAATTCTAGGCGCTTATTGCTTTCGCGATACGAGTAAATATGAGCCTGTACAGCGGTGCAGGACATCTAACGGCAGGATTCTACCCTTCACAACAACAATTTCGATGATAAGGTCCGAAACTTCTTTGCCCCGGTGGAAGAATAGTCATCTTCTGATGTTAACCTGTCCTCGACAGCCACGGCGACGATGGGTCCGATAACTTTAGAATCTAGGACGTAACTAGCGCCCCCTGTGTAGCGGAGGCAGTACGAATAGACGCGGTATGATGCTAATTGGGATGGCGCTACCAGTACATCAATGTAATATCATTGATCTCCCTGAGGACTGCACGATCTGAAGCGAACCTGATGTGATATACAGTGTTGACTCCTAGTCTTCTGACAAATCCTCGGTTAAAAAGGACGTCGTTAACCTTGACTAAATTTCGGGATGTTTTGATGGTCACGGATATGGGGGGGGTCTGTGGGAAGAAGGGGATGTCGTGCAGCACTTCACATGGGTCAGTGGTTCAGCTTGCACGGAAAATGCCCACGTTGGCTTGACGCGTTTCCCCTGCCGTCCTTTCCCGAAATCTCCGCAATACCCAATAAGTATGCACACGTATTTTTACTATTGTCGATGACCTGAGAGTAGTATGAACGTCAAAGGAACATCTCAAAAACATCGAACAGAAAGACTCCATATACCAGTGTTGAGGCACGTTCATGCCCGACTCGGAGGGAAGCTCAGAGTGGAGACCTCCAGTTCCAATTAATTACATAAATTGTGTGGCAAATTCAAATATTTCTTGGCTCGTCAGTGAACCTTAAAGCCTGGAGGCGGGAATCACGAATACTTCAGATCCTGATGCGGCGCAGAGACATATGGCATGGTCTAGTCTAGGGTGGTGAGATTCATTGACGAGTCATAGATTACTCTCAGTGAAGGACCGGAGCATTGTGGGATATTGGGGTTCTGGGATACGTGCGCGTAGCATGCGCATGGACAGCAAGCTCTCAAGGCCGTGAGCTATTTTATATTCTTCCACCTCTGTCAGAGAGTCGAAGTAGACGAGAACTCAAATTTCAAAGTGGACGTAGGCGCTACGGGGTTTAGGCTGAGAGGTAATTGTTGGGCAGAGGATCGCGGTATCCAGCATGCCAGCAATACCCCATCACGATTAAACAGTTTAGTTGAAAGATTTAGAGTTCAGACTTGGTGGCGGATGACAAAGCTAAGTAAAACAGGCTGGAGCCAGAGTTGTAGCCGTAGAAATGCCCGAGGTCTCTGCGCAGTGAGGACGCCAAGATGACTGCATACTTTGTTTCGAGTTCACAATCTTCAAAGAAATTAGGTTCTGTTTCTAAGTTAGTCATTCAAGCACGGGAGTATGATAACGGTATGGCTTCACCTCTCGTTAGATGTGTGTCTGTCATATCTTCTTTGATATTCGGATTCACGGATAGAACCAGACACATCGTTCTGCACGTCAGTAGCCCATACATGCCATAATAATATCATCTAACCGAAGCTATTAAAGCCTGGTACATACTATATCAAACTCTTATAATTATCTGGGACGGGTGTCACCGGGGAGAAGAAGACAACGAAAGAAGCTGGCTAAGACCTATTATGTTGTGCTCCCACACGACAAGGGCCTATCGAATAGATTCAATACAAGTATATTGTCACCGACTCTTGTAGGTCTGAAAAGAACTACGGAATGCATTTTACTTCATGCTCCGCTATTCCCCTGCTGGCAAAGATACTGTTTCATATTGGCACCTTCAAACCATCCGGGATAGATCTTTGCATTAGTCAAATTAATGACCCATTGTTCACTACTATTGATTCCGTGCGCGTAAGTCCTAGTAAGTAAACACCAACGATTTATGATCGTCGGAACGCGGGTCGGTTATCGAGGAATCGATAAGGGGATCGTAGATCTGCATAACAGTAAACAATTTGGAGCTATCACTCTTCCATATAAGCGAAAGAACAGACTTGTCTAGCAACAGCATCGATGAGCAGGCAGCTTGTGCTTAACTGGAGACTGGAGTGTCCCCGAGAGGGCCTGGAAGAGGCGTAGTTGAAGACTCCAGTCTAAGGTCCTGATATACACGATGAGAGAAAACCACCACGATACGAAATTAGTCCATAATCTATGTTATTGCCGCACGGAGCCAACCGTTCAACTCTTGGCTTCCATAACTGGGTAGCCTGACTCTTGATCGAAAAGTTCATATGTCATGGGGAGACCATGATGACACTTTATTGAAGAATGATTCCATTACACGGTACTAATGAGATCAGTGTGCGTGGAGTCAACGACGGAGTCGATGGTGATGGAGGCAATTTCCCCAAAGCCTGGCCACTGCTATGTACCGGTAAGGGTTATGAGGATTTTGGCATCGATCTTGATGGGAGCCCTCCGAAAGCTTCGTTATCTCAAAGCAGACAAGATATTCCTTCGAAAAATTCCGACTCTATAGCGTGTGATCAAAGAACGGGATAGTATACACCAGTGGAGACGAGCCTGTACGACTGAGGAAGCGTAGAACCTTGTCACCATGCTTCCTAGACCGTAGAATGCCAAATTATTGAGCGGAGGAGCGAGGCTGAGAGGACGGAGGGAAACTGAGGACCGATACCTCCACATGGATAATGTACTTGAGGCGGGTACTAGTACTAGTGAATTGCTGAATCCAAAGAAATATAGTTTTCGATGAAAAAGAGCAAACTGCTGGAGAGCATAGGAAAGTAGGTAATCCTCTGAGTCATAAAGTGTCCCAGTGGGATTGTTCGAGCGCAATGATTGCTTCGGGTTCACAAACATCTTCAAGCTTGGTGTGGTTGTAACAGATCTGGCCCGACACAGATCTAGTAGGCAACACGCTGAGCTTGAATTCCATTGATTGCCGGCGGCACCTGACGGTCTCTCTCAGTGCCGGGGGGCGTGCCCTGGCTACTATTTACAGTAAGACTTGATGAGGAGACTCTGGTTGCTACCATGCCAGTTTTTCGGACATGATCTTTGGTTTCCTCGAGCCCTTTGTGTTTTCATCCCCGCCTCCTGAGGAAGGCTGTTTGAAGATCAGCATACTTGCAAAACACATCCTCAGATGCCGCATTTTCCAGAGCAACTAACTGATCTGCAGTTTCTTGTTAGACACCTCAACAATTCTCTATGCGTGACTATCCGTATATCATACTTTCCTCCTAATAATACTGTTCAATGATTCGCTCTAATGGAGTCGGTATCCTCTTGACGGCCCAGGTGCTTATTCCCTCATAACTATCGTACAGTTCCTACTCACGTTATTTTATTTGGCCTTTACTGGCGACCGAAAAGCCGAGCCCGTGGCCAATCGTGAAAGGCGAATGACACGTACTGCGACAAATGTAGCTACTCCAGATCTCTCTCTGATACGCGATGTCAATGATCTCCTGTTCTTGCCATTTATTACGGAAATTTTTGATCTGCTCGTGTGGGAAGGCTCGTGAATTGTGGGAGCTACTTTCTGGACAGCGGCACCACCGCTAATATGACGGTGGGTAGATACATTTTGAGTCTTTACATTCCTATCTCATTTGAATCATTGACTCGTCAGCGTTTTCTTCATCCAAGGTACGAGTTATTTTTATCCCGTGAGATGGTATTGAAGAATCGAACAGAAGCCGAAATATATTTCAGTGGTCATTAAAGCTAGACCCTGTATTTAGTACCTTGACTTGCCGCTTTGAATCATCAAGCAACCTCAGCGAACACGTAAGCTCAGATATATATTTTAAAATGAATTGATGGAGGGAGGTACGTGATTTTTACCTACATCAATGATATGCAACTTGATTTTCTTGCACACCGATTTGATCCCTACTTGAACGAGTCTGCTAGGTCACAATTCTCAATGTGCGGCGCGAGTGATACCGATCCAATCCTCTCCCGCATTCGGACCTCAAGAAGTGCTGTCAAGAAAACATATTATATTTGTCTGAATTTAGTATCGATCAGCCCGGCCTTACGAGCATCGCCCTCCTGACCCTAGACCTTATGTACGCCCTAGATATATTCCGTGGGACAAACTAGACGAATTTTCTCTCGAAAACTGGAATTTGTAACACTACATAATCCCTTCCTGCACCTTTCCTATCGACTTGATCTTTTCACAGGTCTACTGCTCTTCCCCATTTTTTCTCCTGCTACACACGCAATTTACAAGTCAGAATGTCGTACACCCTCCCAAGCCGAGCATCTATTCTCTCTACTCCTGGCCTACAAGCACAATTGGCCACTCTCGAAGTCGACGGTATCGCCATCGTCGGTACTAGCAATGGACACATATATCATTTCAGGGTTTTCATCTACAATCGCGCTTTAAGCTGCAGTGTCAGCTTGGATTGTAATCCTACCTACGAGGCCCAGGATCCGGACAAAGCTTGTGTCTCCATTGACTACAAGAATTATGTCTGGACCAAATCCCAAAATGCCTCACCTGGCCAAATTCCCCCATCCACCGGTGCCTTTGACGCCAAACTTCAGGCTACATCAAAGGTATGGAAGATCTTCAACGTGTTATTCAGCACCTTCAGAAGGGACCAATACCGGTGGGTTGTTTTCGTATCATTTGGTTTCGTTGTTCATTGGAATGTAGATTCAATGGCGGTATGGGATGCAGACACTGGTGTGGTGTCATCCTCAGCGATCTGGAGGTGCATGGATATGTTGCACAAGGTACCACGGCGCAGTTTCAGGCATGGGAAGAATCCAAGAGCAGGGAACTTGGTCTTGCCACTTTCATCCACCCTGGCGTCCAAGGAGTTTTCTATTGATGATTCTCCTCTTCGCTGAATTCGTAACTAAAAATTGTAGAATGTTTTACAACTATCTACCTACGCGATGTTCGAGAAGCGGCCTGATGTACTTGACGCAGAATACAGTCACTTATCTTCTTAGGTTTCCATATCACCGTTGAGATCACATGTAATCTGGAGTTGGCGTTCGTTTCTTGGAACGCCACTCACAGAAGGTCACGGACATGAGCAAATTTCAAGATGCCGCACGGCCTAACATGACCCGGGAAACAACACAGGCACGTAACTTGCTCCGTTATATTGAATAAGAGACAAACGGCATGGTTTCGTCTACGAGTTGTTCGTGCCAAAGTGTGATTATTGGGAGAAGTGACAGAAACGAACACGATATATCCTGTCCGGTATATCAGCGTTCATTGATACGAGGGAAAATCGACTCATGTCGATACAAGACCCTTGGCCTCGGGATCAGATTCTTCAAATACCCACGAATTCAGTTTATTCCGCGACCCACTATCCCCATGTAAACAGTACTCCCTTCATATTTACACCGAAAACTACCGTCACTTCCGAGTACCAGGTTTCGTATGTGCACATTTTGGTGAGTAAATAAGAAACCCCTGTTACCGCCAAAGAACGAATCTATTATCACTTTCAACTCCTTATAGTCGGGACGAAACTTCTGCCAAATAACTAGCGACTGAGATACCACGCCAACATCTAGGTATACGACTAGACTGTCATTGCGCCACAACCGTCAAAGAGCTGCATGCTGCATGTACACACGCCCGGGGCCGCGCAGGGACCAGGATATCGGTACAAATGGGGATTTCGGCTTGAGATGCTGCGGAGGTGATACACAAATACCATAGTGTTACAACGATACGCAAGCGCATATAAACCCGAGTTTGTCCCATACAGATGAGACGGTCCGGCCTCGATGAGGGCCATAGCTAAGTAGCAGGGAAAAAACTTGAAACGAGGTAGCAATAGTATGACGGGATGATAAAAGTCATTTCTTTCCGTACAAGTCCCATGACTTGAGCCTCGTGAGTACATGAAAGCGCCTAACATCAGTGCTAAATCCAATGAACACAGTAATTAGATTGGCGAAATCTAAGAAAATCTGAAAAGGATCGGCGTTGATTTTGGGATGCTCCTGAGACCTTAGAATCAGCAAAATGCTTTATAAGGTCATGCTATCTTCCAAAAATTTCCTCAAACGCCAGAGAAATGTAGATATACTGCGGACACAGTATCTGAATCCTCTTGAAGTTTTCGATGCAAAAGAACGAAAAGTTGAAGACTGAATGCTAAGAAAAAAAGAATGTGACAGCATTTTTACATTGCAGCTCAGATCTGAAGGATAGCTATAAGCCCCTGAGGCAATGGATGGGCGGGGTTAGTCTATTGAGCGCCGGAAAATGTTGAACTGCGGCCTTATGCATCGTCTTTCAGGTACAATTTGGATTATTAAAAGCAGACCTATATCCGTATCTGGACTTCGGCTGCACACCCACGACTAGGATGTCAAGATGTTCCCCGAGCTCCATAACATATGGGATCAAATCCTCTAATGTCAAATGTATCAAGGCAAGGCAATACATCTTCGTGCCTTCGTCGTCGCATATTCCCTGGTGCCGACACCTACTTCCGGCGATTCTTGTATTGTGGCATCGTCACTTCTTTGTGCAGCCAAAATTCCGCTCTACATCCTGTCCGCTTCCTCCACTTCCACACTGAGCCATCGATACCACTGATATTATACAGAAACGTAATTGATCGACATCGCAAGCTCTGTAGGCACTCAGCTATCTTGGTTCATTACATATGGCCCGTCATAATTCATTGGTGATTAGTTTACTGAAGATGATCACACTGAAGTAGACGTCCTGTATCACAAGACCAAGGTGCGAAGCGGGTTCGAACAGGTTCATCAGCCAAGATTCTGCTCCACCTCAATTTCAAAGAAAGACTTCCATGTAATAAACGATATAACAATATTTGACCCGCGAAGGACGGAGCTTCATGCAACGCAAAGTCTTGTTCTGATGTTTCTGCCTCACGTACTGGTCGGGAGGATGTAACGGCGGAGGACGTGGGATTTTCCGCTGACCAGAGGCACCAGTAATGTGATATTATAGAGACAAATATGGACGTCTGACGGCGCCACAGCGGCTCACGCTTGGGATGTCCCTCATGCGAAAATCGATTCTGAGCTAAGAACCAGACAGTGCGACGGAACGAGCAAGGCAAACACAAGGAATTGTTTGCAAAGGGTAGAATTAGAAAGACCGTGCTTCTAGAGATGAGTAGTTCAAAAACGGATAGTTCATGCAAGCACATAGATGGGTTGTAGATGGGAGTAGATCAGAAACTTTACTCGACATTTCCAATTCGGAGTAAGATCCATCGGAAGTGAAATCTAGGAGATTTCCGTTGAATCAAGATCTGGAGCTTGAGGAGAACAAATAAGACAGTGCAGCTGAGCAGAGTGAAAGAACATAACCAGGTCTTGGTGAACTGTGGCTTGACATGTGTCTTCAGCAGCAGTAAGTGTGCGGAGGCTCATGCGTCGATTTTGCTAATACAAGATACCCGGAGCCTGGACATTGATCTATCAACATGCGTGCAGCATGAATGGCAACGAGGAAATACAAAAATCTCGATGTCCATCAGGGAAGGAAGATAGATTTAGTTAACGTATACAGAGAAAGCGATCACCTTCGCACGGCTGATAGGCAGGTCTTACGATTTGGGTGTCGTTCGCAGAGACATTCTAGTTCAGCCCCATTCCGGAACCATACAAGCCCACTGCAGAGACCTAAGCGCCGCGGCTAATAAAATAAGACGAGGAGATGGCTCCAAACTACGATGATTCACAGGAGATTAGAGAATGCGTGTGCGAATTAGGTACTTGGAAGCTAGTCAAAGATGCCTCAGGTTTTTTCATCATGGGAAGACGCCACCTCAACTTTCAAGGAAATGGATCTCAAACCCAGAAACGTGTAACGCCCACCGGCAGCATGGGCGTGAATCTCAAAAAAATGACAGTCAAAGGTGATGGTTGGAGGAGGCTAGTAAAGCAAGCATGCCGTAGTTCAACTGTAAGAATTCGATTGTACAGTACTAGTGTACGTCAACTCTGATAGAACACGCAACAACAATACAACCAAAATCTTACCAAGGAAAGGAAAGGATGGCAAAGGCGCCTCTAGGCAAGCAGGGAAACAAAATATATGTCAGAACGCGTGTACCCTGTGTGAGGAATGGTGAATCGACATAGTTTGAGCATGAGTTGGAAAAAACACTCGTGACTGAGTCCAGCTGTATCTGAGGCAGTTCGGTCCGACTTGGGGCCGGTTTCTCTCACGAGGTAGCTAACCGTACTACTTAATCACATCAAACTTTTGAATACTTTTGAGTATGAATTTTATAAGGAATATCGCGAAAGGCAAGGAGTGTGTACTGTTTTATGCAGTGGTGGCATTTGTTAATGTCAGGTATGTTTTTTCTCCGGCTTGCGAGGCACTTGAAGTCACTGCCGCTCATCCACCCGCATGGCGGTAGTGAAAGGAATGTTAGTAGTATCCTCCTGCCGCAACCCCCCTCTGGTTATCATGAGCCAGATAACGCTCGTGTCTCCTTTGACTCAAGACCTGCATCATGATCCGGGTAAAGTTCGAGAATATGACTTTGATTCTCCACATTGTTCAACGTTCTCAAGTGAAACAACTACCTGTGCATTGATAACATACAGATTGGCTTTGTTAAATATTGGACCACAGATTCAGCGGCAGGTTAGAGTGTAGGCATTGGTGCACTACCATCCTTAGCGAACTGGGGACATATGAAATTTCTCTGGTG
Organism: Armillaria luteobubalina; assembly: GCA_030435615.1. Lineage (NCBI taxonomy): Eukaryota > Fungi > Basidiomycota > Agaricomycetes > Agaricales > Physalacriaceae > Armillaria > Armillaria luteobubalina. The sequence goes on along the minus strand of JAUEPU010000029.1, from coordinate 739,721 downwards.
GTACCCCAAAAAGTTTTGAAGTTGGGAGCGCGTGAAGTACATGGAAATTTGTTTTGCTGTTTTCGCCCTGCCTTGCATTCAGGGAGACTTCTATGACTGATCGTTACCTGTTCACTCGAACTTGACCTCATGTGTGATATGGTGTAAGACAGCATTTGCATCAGATTTGCTAGAAGAAACTGGATCAGTAGCTTTCGCTCTGCAGAACCCAGAGAAGGGATACCTACACTACCAGTAAAAGCAAAATTACGTCGAATAAATGCAGAAGCCTCTGTATCAATAAATGATATAGTCCGGTCATTCTGATCAGACGGTAAACAAACTGCTCATGCATGTGGTTACAGATATCAGTCATCAAGCCTATTCCACGGTTCATCCTGAACACCGGTCAGCGTCATACTCTCCATCTGTCGCGTAAATTCGTTCATCTCCTCCTGAGCCGCCTCACGAATGGCACGATCATATCCACCCGTCTCATCAACATCTGCATCCGAATCCCAAGATATTGGTAGGCCTCTCCAACCTCCATGCTTGTAGATATAATTTAAAAACATCCTCCAAAGTGGGTCGAGGGAGAGCACGGCTGGATCTCCAATTATGACGAGCAAAGCCTTCGCTCGTGTTACCGCAACTAGGAGGAAGGAGAATATCTTGAGAATGGATGTAGAAGAACAGGCAAATAGACTGACCATTGAACCGACGTGGATTTGCAACAAATCCTAGAGTGTGGCGGAGGTCGAACTCGATGAACTCGATGCTGCTTCTGACGGTCGACATGATGATCACCGTGCGTTCCTGATTCATCAAAATCAGTGTTTCCGCATACTGGTGAAAAAGCAAGCAGATATTATTACCTGACCCTGCAACTCTTCCACACTCCCAACGTGAATTCCCGGAGCGACCTTTTCTAGTGACCTCCGTAATCGACGGACCTGAGCATGATAAGGCGCAATAACCCCAATATCGTCATTGGCTAGATGATCAATTAGACCTAAGTCAACATAAAACAGATATTACTTACTGAGATTCAGGTTTGAATCTCCTAGGAGCTCCTCAACCATGGCCTTCACTTGTGACACTTCATCGATGTTGAAGAACGACGGTGAAGACGCCTCCCGATCGTCTTGTCCAGCCATTGCATGGAACACGATAGGGAAATCCTTCGCTTCGAGATGGTCTGATCCAATGAACATACCCACGCTACTAGGATCAGCACATGGCTGGAGATCGCCCTTGTAAAAGCGTTCATTGGAGAATTTCAGGATCGCAGAATGCGAACGGAAGTTCTGGGTGAGTTTGACGACCCTAAAAGGAAGCGTTAGAACAAATATGTCTTCAGAAAGATATGGAAGCCTGACGATTGACCGTGTCCCCCGACATCATCGTAGATGTCCCTCTGCATCAGACGTTCGATATAGCTGGTGTCCAGTCCGAGATCCCTAGCAATGGACGAACGTATGACAGGCCCAAGCTGTTTAGGGTCTCCCGACAGAATAACGCTGGTCCTATTATTTGCCATTGTCTTTATACCAATCATCACTTCAGGCTCTGTCGCCTGGCCTACCTCATCGATGAAAATATGCGTAAAATGTCCACGTTCTACCCCAATATTGAAGAACACCTGATGCCGACACACAAGTCGCCACTATCACCCTGAATTTCTTGACCTTCTCGCAGGTTTGAATAGCATAATGTCCGTCTCTCGTGAATGTGTATGGTTGGAGATCAGCAGGAACGGCGATCTTGGGTCGGGATGGGGCGTAAAACCGGAAAAGCTCGTCGCTGGACAGTGCTCTTAGCCGCTGTGCGATGAGATCACTGGCGGAGTTGCTTGGCGCGCAAGCGAGAATTCGGGCATTAGGGTTGCTTCGGAGGATTTGTAATATAGCCTCGACAACGGTCACAGTTTTTCCAGTACCGGGGCTAGATCACAGAGAGGTAGCGTAAGTTCGTCTCTTTCAAATTGATAGAGACACGATACTCACGGGCCAAATATCACAAAGGGAACGGTCCCAGGTTGTCGGCGAATGATACAATCAACAGCTTGGCGCTGTCTTGTATTCGTGTCGATTAGAGGGTTAACAGCGGTCCATGGAATGGCCGGAGACGGCTGCAGATATGTTCTGGTAGTGGGAAAAGTAGACGCCCGGGGGCGAAGGCCGTCTCCAGCGCTTGATGTTGGCGTCGAAGAGGAATCCTATTCAACTTGAATCTGACGAGTAGAGATTCGGACGGAGATACTTGGAATCTAGGACTGAAGCGCAGGCCAACGGTTTCTAGCATGACGTTGTGCACCCCACCAGAGAACCAGTGTCCCTGAGGGGCATCTTTCTTTCGCACCAATATGTTATCGCCTAGGCATCGTTAGCACTTGGTTATTACCGTTGAGGCAAAGTCGTACCAATTAAGACGCTTGGACGCTTCTCGGCTAAGCCTGGCACACTAAGACTAAAATTGCCAAAGTGAGCGTGTGCACGGAAAAGAACATAACAAACTCGCACTCATAGTATTGGTTACGGCGGGTAACTGTCGCATTCTTGATATCGTAACCATGAAGGTCGTGACTAGAGCGTCGAGATCAATCTTCAGCCAGCCGGTAACAAACAAAGACGATGGCATACGATTGCTTGTGTTCCTCTACCCACAACAACAACCGAAAGAACTGCGCATATGAGCCTGTATCAAAATTCCGCGGTAAGAACAGGTTCTGAAGCTTTTTCTTGATTTCAGAGACAGTCCCTGAGGAAATTGCGTCCAAGAGTGGTTTGGGGATGTCAGCGAAGGGTAAGGTGATCGAATAAGGAATGACAGTTAGCGCCGGTGGCCGCACACCTTCAACGATGTTTAGCTCGGGGTGGCGGGTGCTTCGCTCTTTAGGGATATAAGGAGATTTGGCCTTAAGAGCTTTGTAGTCGGCCTTGCTGCCGACAATTAGGTGGATGGGGCGAGCTATGAGGAACTGGGTACGAAGACTGAGGTCCTCGAAGACTAGGTCCAAACGATCATCCGCCCTTCCCGCATGAGCTTGTTTCGCGGTGACGGTAAGAGTGATGGAGCTTCTAGCTTTCAACTCTACTTTATTAACTGTGACGGAAAATCTAATCGGCGTCAGTGGTATGAATACAAGAGGCTTAGAAATACGACGCACGGAGTGGGTCTCATTTTCCCCTTCATTCCCCTCAAGGACGCGAGCTGCGTCTTGATGAGCTTGATGTTTGCATTTGGGACCGCAGTCTCAATGCGAGCGGAGATTTTGACGCCTTTGCTAGCAGATGCGATCTTGACCACCTTGAAATCAAGGTCTCCGGCCACCGTGACTCCATGTTTGTCTGTCTCCGCCTGTCCCAAGACCACGGAAAAGGACGCAAACTGCTCTTTGGCCCTGTGCTGGTCAGTCCCGACATGTCGGCTCCACGTCTGCTCGGGGATTTGCTTGTTACAAAAGGTGCACAGCAGATGTCCCGGGACAACCTCCGACTGCTGCGCCGGAATATTCGGGGTGACGCCCGCCTTCTTCGCTCGACGAAGATGAAGTAAAGTTTTGATATGGGTGTCGAACGCAACCAGACCAAAGTGATGGCAGTCGCATAGATAACAAAAAAACCAATTCGACGCTTGTTCTTGGAGGGCGTGCTTGTGTTCCTTTTGCGCCAAGTGGAGGGTGTAGGCATCAGTAGAAGGAAATACTAGTCGGCACAAATCACATGTGGATACATTATGATTTGCACGACAAGTAGGATCCCTACACTGTCCACTTGCAAGAAGTTGTGAGCAGATGGGCAAAACCATGGTCACGGTGGAGGCGAACAAAAGGACGCTCTTTAAGAAGCTTCGACGACGCGTATATAAGCGCCGTGTGGGAATAAAAAGGTCCCTTCCGCACCATCCATTCTTCCGGCCTCAAGGACCGCGCATATTGACGTAAATACCTAGACTCTCGTGCATCCATTGAAAGTGAACAGTTTTCTCGTTTCATGACACGCAGAGGGGATTGCGCGTTGGCCTACATGAATTCAAAGCGAGTTAGGCCAGGAAATGGCATGCTACAGAGTGTTGCGAATACGACGACATATGATCGTCCCCATTCGAAAACCCGATAACGGTGAGGAGGTGAAAATTGTTAAGGTAGATATCGAACCACCTTGTCGCCGCATTGACAGTATTCAGCTTAGGTGGCGCAGCCTTCAGATCGAAACTTCACACTTGCTCCAGTCAGCGCCACGATGGAGACTCTTATTAGTGTCGAAAGTAATCATAAATTATTACCGGAAAGTCTACGAGAACAACTTGCTGACGGACGTATTTCCTTCTTGATTTTTCTTCAAAACCTGTCGCACAAGCAAGATTCAGCAACTCGGCTGCCTGGAATAGACCTTCACAAACCTTAGCAACAGCAAACTCAAAGTCCTCCTGTGTGACATGCTGCCGCCGCTCCCGGAGAGCATACATACCTACGGGGTGTCAGTGTGAACGAGTGTGAAGAAAGAACCAAGACCTACCAGCTTCCGTACATATACCACGCACTTCCGCACCTGAACACTGCCCCATTTTCTCTGCAAGTGCACGTAAATTTATACCACGTTGCAGAGACATCTATTCCAGGGTAAGCAAAAGGCCGTGACGGAGGTGGGTCCGGTTTCTCACCTTGCGGGAATGAATACGAAGAATAGCCACACGGGCCTCAGGACCTGGAGGAGGGAATTCGATCTTTCGATCTATTCGACCTGGTCGGAGCAACGCAGAGTCAAGGATGTCTGAAGGCCTAGGTCAGCACATAGCCCATGTTGATGGTGCATACTACACACCTATCCGGTTAGTAGCCATGATAACCTTGATGTTCTTCGTCGACTCAAAGCCATCCAGCTGGTTCAACAATTCCAACATCGTCCTCTGGACCTCCGAGTCTCCGCCACCGCTACCGCTGTCTCCTCTTGAACTACCGATGGAGTCGATCTCATCCATGAAGATGATACTGGGCGCATGCTCTCGGGCCATGACGAACAGCTCTCGCACCATTCGGCTACCTTCACCAATGTACTTCTGCACCAGTTCGCTACCACTGACCCTGATGAACTTGCAATCCGTATGGTGAGCCACTGCCCGAGCCAAGAGCGTCTTGCCTGTTCCTGGAGGACCGTACAAGAGGACACCCTTCGGCTGTGCGATACCCAGCGACTCGAACAATTCCGGATGCTTCACCGGAAGCTCGATGACTTCCTTGATCTCTTTGATCTGCTTGTCGAGACCACCGACCATCTCATATGTACTGTCCGGGACTTTCTCGACCATCATGAGAGAAACCAGAGGGTCGACTTTATTAGGGAGAATTTTATGGATGGTGTACGAATCGGAACGGAGAGCGATACGGAGTGAGGCTTTGAGTTGGTTGACGTCGATTTCCGGGTCAAGGTCGACGACTGGACGCTATTTGAGAGAATAAAAGGTAATGATGAAGATTTGGCGTACTGTATTTTCCTTCTGGCTGCACCTTCACAAGAACCTTATTCTTGCCCATCACTTTCACTACTTCGCCCACGTAGCTACCTGGCTCGTGCAGTAGCTGAAGTTCTTCACGAAGCAGTCGTACTACAAGAAAAACAAGTATCAGTCCCCCGATGTCGCAAACAGCAGTATTCCTTGCCTCGAGCATTGAGAGCATTTCGTTGTGCCTCCAACCGTCGCAGATTCTGGGTTTTCCGACTTATTGTCAGTTCAGCGGTCTCGATTTTGGCTTGGTAGTAGGGCTTGACACCGCCAGGGATCACTGCTATCTTGGTGGCAACAGGCATTGTCGTCGGAACAGGGAAAGGAAAGCTAGCGTGGACTTACGCGTCCTGTCACGCTACTGTCACTATTGGTCATTGTCACGACGTGACATGCACCTCGGACCGAAATTGCCGGAGCTTGTCTTCGTGCAGCCTGGACTTTGTTTATTCTCTCTTGAAAGACAACTGGATACGTAGAGCTCTCATTTTGTACCCGTGGAATTGAATCAATCCGTACATCTCTGTCCCACGCATATTTTCAATGACACTGACACAAGGCGCTGCAAGCTGCCGGTAAGCAGGACGTTCCGGCAGCTGGCGCTTGCAACAAAACCAGCGACCGTCGATACTAATCCTGCATAGACTTGAGAACCCATGGAAGATTACGCATAATACAAGTACCTTGGATCGTCATGCCTATTTGAATTCCTTGCACCACGCTATGAAATCACGACGAGGAGACATTGAGTGGGGTTTTATCGACGACGGAACCCCACACGTAACAGACCCATCCGACGCGTAAGCATGAACTATACGCAAGGCTGGAACCCAATTGTTTCTTTCATACTTTTTAGGGCGCAGAAACTGTACAAGAGCAAAAACTGTGGAATGTAAGACAGAAATCCCCCTTAAAATGACCTAACACATGCCTTGTTTGAACTTGTATATCTCTTCGTTATTTTTTAGTCTGATATTGATCCTCTGGAGTTGTTTACTCTCCCCAGGAGAAGCAAGATACACAGGGATATTGTGCAGCGGGAGACATATGGGAAATATCTCGCCTGGAGAAGTGAGAACGGTTGTCTGCCGCGGCATGAGGCGCAAGGATTTGGAAAACGGGCGTAATTGCTCGATAACGTCGCGACTGACCAGTCCATCTCGTACTAGGATATCGCAGACATCTGCGTAATTTTTATTTCCAGCGAGGTATGCTAGGGTCGCGTACCAGGGTATTCCCGAGGGGAGACAGAAATCTCTCCCTTCATCGAAGTCTTGGGGGTCTTGTGTTTTCGTTATACGAAACCGGATCTGCCCCGAGGTGGGTGGCAGATCGGGATGTGTCCAATAATACAGAAACCCTTTGGTTTTGTCTGGGAACGGCCTGTAGATACTCTTGCCATCAATTTTTTTGCGTTCATAGTGAATTTGGGATCCTTTAACACCAGGAAATCTGAAGACTATTTGGTTGGATATGTCGCGGAAGTCCTGAAGTGAGAGGGTCCGAGGGTCAAGCGTCCCAAGTTGTGGAGACTTCACCAGCTTACTGCTCAGTTCAGCTGGTTCGTTGGAGAGGAATACTGATATGTATCGGCGATGCATGCAGGATAAGCAAGGTCGTAGGAAGTTCGAGCTCAGTGACAACTGACTCCATGATCGCGCCAGTTTGAAGCTAAGCATTCCCTACTAATAAAATTGAAGGAAATCAAGAATTTCAATGTATAATATAATACCTCGGTGATCTCGCGCTTTCCTTGTCTTCGCGTCCAACTGTCTTGAAAGTCACTGTGAAAGTTGATCTGTGGCAGTGCATCACCTGTTTGCCCTTGCTTGCCAACTAGAAAAATTTAATTGAAACCATTGATTCACAGTTCTCCCTCACACCTTTTCCTTCCCCCCATCTTCCCGACTGCGTGGACCTCGATATCCACCATGAAGTACATTGTGGTATCGGGAGGCGTGATAAGTGGAATCGGGAAGGGCGTCATCGGTACCATGATCTTCATCAGCTGCCTCGTTCTGCACTGAATATACTCTCTCTTGGACAGCGTCGTCAACGGGCCTCCTCCTGAAGACTCTTGGGCTCAAGGTGACAGCCATCAAGATAGATCCGTACATGAACATCGATGCTGGCACCATGCGACCAACAGAACACGGTGAGCCAAGGTCGCGGTTGCCTTATCATGCACTGACACCCTTCCCAGGCGAGGTGTATGTCTTGAACGATGGTGGCGAAGTCGATCTAGATTTAGGAAATTACGAACGATATCTTGATATCACCCTTTCACGCGATAATAACATAACGACCGGCAAGATTTATAGAGAAGTCATAGAGAAAGAGGTAGGCGCGTCGATATATTTCACCTGTGCGTATTCTGACGAAACACATTGTAGAGAAAAGGGGAGTACCTCGGCAAGACCGTACAGATTGTACCCCACGTAACGAACGCGATTCAAGACTGGATTGAACGGGTATCCAAGATACCAGTCGATGACTCTGGAGAAGAACCAGACGTCTGCATCGTCGAAGTACGCGTTCTCTCTCGTGGATTGTTTTGTTCTTATCGGTCTGTAGCTCGGAGGTACCGTTGGAGACATCGAATCCGCCCCCTTCGTCGAAGCGATGCGACAGTTCCAATTCCGAGTTGGGCACAAAAACTTTGCTCTCATCCACGTTTCGCTAGTTCCCGACATGCATGGCGAACAGAAAACGAAACCTACCCAGACGACCATTCATTCGCTGCGTGGCCTGGGTCTCCTTGCCGACCTCATCGCGTGCCGGCTGCTTGCTTCGGATCCGCTTCTTCCCGCGACGAAGGAGAAGATATCGATGTTCTGCCATGTGGCTGCCGAACAAGTATTTGGTGTACATAACGTTTCTTCGGTTTATCACGTCCCGCTTCTGCTGCAATCGCAAGGTATCCTAAACTACCTTCGGAAGCGTCTAGATCTGGACAATATCAGCATTACCCCCAACATGTCACAGCACGGCTTGTCCTTGGAAAAGCGCTGGAGAGACCTGACTACTGGGCAAGAGCGGTTATTTGATAACGTGCAAATTGTCCTTGTGGGCAAGTATACCGACCTCAAAGACTCTTACATGTCTGTTATCAAGGCTTTGGAACACTCGGCATTCCGAGTCCACCGAAAACTCATACTCACGGTGCGTTCATCTTTCTAAAAGCGGTACCAACGTGCTTCTTATTTTTGTCACTCAGTGGGTTGAATCTTCGGATCTTGAGCCTGAGACGCAGGAGTCGAATCCGGCAAAATATCATGACGCGTGGCGCGCGGTTGTTGGTGCAGGGTACGATGGTCTCGTCTCTTTACCGGTCCATTGCCTGACGTCTATGCAGAGGTATCCTTGTTCCCGGCGGTTTCGGCGAGCGTGGAACGGAAGGTATGATGATGGCTATCAAGTACGCCCGAGAGCAACACATTCCCTTCCTCGGGATCTGTCTTGGTTTCCAACTAGCCGTCGTCGAGTGGTCCCGTAATGTTTTGAATATTTCTGGCAAGCAAAATTATATGGCTACGTCTCGCCCATTTGTCTAATAATACATGCCAACAGAGGCTACTTCGGCTGAATTTGACAAGGAGACGAAGTTCCCCGCTATCATCTTCATGCCGGAGATTTCTACAACGCATATGGGTGGGACAATGCGACTGGGTCTGCGGCCGACTGTATTTGAACCTGGTACCGAAACCTGGTCCAAGATGCGGAAGCTCTACGGCGGCTCGGGAAAAATCTGGGAACGACACAGGCACAGGTATGAAGTAAACCCGGAATGGGTTGACAAACTCGCGTCCAGTGGTCTGGTTTTCAGTGGTAAAGACGAGAAGGGAGAGCGGATGCAGATCTGCGAGCTTCCTGGTATGCCCCCTTCCATCTCGGCTTTCGTTACAGGTTCTCAGTGTTGTGTAGATCATCCGTATTTTGTTGGCCTCCAAGCACATCCTGAATTCTGTTCACGACCTCTCAACCCGTCGCCTCCGTTCCTCGGTTTTGTGGCGGCGTCGTCTGGTCGTCATGTGCTGGTGGAGCAGTTGGCGTTCCAGCAAGCGAACTTCAAACCTCCTCATCCCGAGGAGTCGATGGTGGCTGAGGCAGCGCTCCGTCATGGGGCTCCAGCTGTGAACGGTGCGAACGGTGTTGCATAGGCGAGATTCGGAAAGAATTTTTTTACTAACACATCTACACATGTCTGCTATACATTTAAGTGCACGCTATCCATGTATCCTTAGTAATGTCTGCTCTAACACATCCTTCTGTCTGTATTGTTGCCCCACCCATGTTTTCTGTAGCTTTATTATGTAATAGTATACTATTATTTTCTACGAAGAAAAATAAAGCAGAAAAGTCCATATACGAGAAATTTAATAATATTTAATTAAAGACGTTACAATCAGCGCGTGCCAACTTCGCGTCTTTCCTGCCGACCACCACCACCAGTGGCTCCATCGTTGACCACGATATGATACAGACCGGGTTGATTCAGAGTGCTCACGCCGACCTCGTTACCGACGCTGCGTACGATTTCTACGGCCTACGCCTGGCTACTTGTAGCTTGGACCAGCGGTGAGCTGAACCGCGTCGTACCATGTCTTTCTCCTACATATTCTTCACAGAATCAAAATATGGCAGCTCGACGAGCAGAGCGGGACCTGGTCTGCTGAGGACGACTGGAAAGTACGTTATCTCCATCCTGCTGTACTCCAAAATTCACGCGTTTAGGCACATGATGCTGCAGTATCAAAAGTCAGCTGGGCGCATCCCGAATTCGGATCCATCCTCGCATCTTCGTCGTTTGACCGTACGGTCAAAGTATGGGAGCAGGTCCTCGTCAGCGAGCTGAACGGCGCTGCTGCTTCCCAGGCGGGACCGTCTTCGTCCCGATGGGTGGAAAAAGGCATCCTTCATGAAGCAAGAGGGACTGTACGGGCCGTAGAATTCGCACCTCATCATTTCGGGCTAAAATTGGTGAGTCTTCTGTTCGTTCCATGTACTCGAGGATGCCAACATGCTCCAGGCGACAGTAGCTTCAGATAATTTTCTACGAATTTACGAATGTTACGAGTCTCCTTCTGGGTCCCCCTGGCAGTTGGCAGAAGAAATCGATGTGAACACTGTACCGACGTCTTCTTCTCCATCTTTTCTTTCCCGAGCGCATACAGCTGCTGTTGCAACGCCAACACAAACGAGTTCCAGTGCCGAAGGAGCCCCGGCGCCTCTCATAGCGCAAGCCCTTCTTCAGCAGCAGTCCACAAGTCAAACCAGGCCCGGGATCGGCAACAGGGAAGCAGATGGTGGTTGGTGTGTCTCCTGGTGTAAAGACAGGTATTGGGGAGAGGTACTGGCGACCAGCTGTGGCGTTAGTGGGATTGTCAAGGTGTGGCTCCTGCACTTTAATATCTAATCAATGCTAATCTATCTCAGATTATCCAACTCTCTCCTTCTCGAAGACCGGCAACAATTCTTGTTCTGGATCCATCGCCTGCTGCACAGAACAGCATGCCCTCGACCGAGCTTTCTGCGACACCCGGGCAAACAGAAGTAGAGCATCCCACTCCATTTGCTATCACCTCAGTCGCGTGGGCCCCTTCATGTGGCAGGTCATATCACCTGATCGCGACCGGAGGACGAGACGGGCGAGTGAGAATCTGGAAAGTGAAGCCCTCCATCGAAGAACCCGAAACTGGCGACGAGGATGCCGTGGACTCCGACGAAGGCAATCGGTGGTCTGCCACAATCGTGGCCGATTTCGATCAGCACAAGTTAGCCGACGGTCTTCATTTCCTTGTCTTCTCTTGCTGAAATGCTTCCAGGTCATCCGTGGGCCGCGTCGAATGGAACATAACAGGGTAAGATCCATATCCATGCGGTTCCGAATCAGTCGTTAATACGTTTCTTTCTGCAGGACTGTTCTGTCGTCGGCTGGGAATGATGGTCGAATACGACTTTGGAAGGCTACCTCGGGAGGCAGCATATGGAGACCCGCGGGGAGTATCGGAGTTGAACAGGCGGAGGCGGAGGATAAAAGTCAAGGCGAGGACAAGGATGTGGAGATGCACTCATGATAAAAAGGCCGAGGTCAGTTTACCTCTCGTCTTTCTGGTGGTCTCACTGATCAGTGGTTACTCAAGATGCCTACAGTTGATATCCGTTTCCTAATCTAAGGCTATAAGTATGACCTAGTCGCCAAGAAATATTGTGCCTGAGAGAGGAGTGAACGCGAGAAATGTTGGCTATCAACGTCGGATTTTCAAAGGATTCTCGCCATGTATTTGCGAGCCATGGAGAGAACACCTCGGCGAAGCGGCGTTCTGGGGAAAGGCACTTGATCTATTTCCCGCTATCAAGCCACAAGTGTAGGGCGATAAAAGTCGGTCCGTTGTACGTTGTTCCGTGACCTTCCGGGCAACTGACACAGTAACGATGGGACGGTGTCGTCTATGAGCGTGCGATCATCGGCTACAGAGTATGTATCAGAGCTTGTATACGCAACGTATGTGAATGCTCGCCGAGGGATCTGTTAGAGATCGGGCGGCACTGAATTGTCTTCGTTATCCGTACTCTCTATTTCATCATTCTAGGCACAGTCTTTCTTACACTAGTGTTCCCAAATGTCGGCAACTACAAAAACAGATCCCCGAAGCAAAAATACCGCGGAACCGTTAAGTGCTAACACTCTTATTGCCCTTGGGTTCGAATGTTGGTTCTTGGCTTCACAGGACTGGAAAACGACCTCTGATATACCTTTTTTTCAGTTCATTGTGCCGAGGAGCTTCATAATAATCAAATAGTATCGGTCCCAAAGATATCTATCGAGAAAAGATGGATATGTATTTCGGTCGTGGCGGTATTGTGTTATTATCGGGACTATATAAAGGCAGGGATATCAAGAGTGTTCGATGCAGACCCGGTGCTCGGCGCTCTTTCCTCGATACAACAAGACTCCCATGAGATGTAGATGGCCAGTTCTAATACGACATGGAACAGCTCGTCATATTCAAATATCAAAAAATCGGGGCTCGGTGGTTTTCCTGGGCATTTCGATGTAGACAGGGCTTTCATTGGGGAGGGGGGAACATCCAAGTATGGTGCGGCTCGTCAGTGGCGTCCAGATACCGAGGATATACAGTAAGGCCTTTTACCCTGGATGTTATATGACAGGATATCCTAGTCTCTGGAATTCGTAAAATGTTGTGTTACCTCAGCACTTCTCAACTTATACCTTCAACAGGAGACGTACGACGTCGTATACGGGTGTGATAGCATGCTAGTAACTCTTGCAAACTTTGCTGGCCTCTACGTTTAGAGTCCCTCTGGACCGATATACGACAATGTATGTGGATTCTTTCTGGTGCTCTGTTGGGATATGGGGTAAATCATCTTTGTCAGTCTCCTGCCCTCTGGCTGCAGTCCCTTTCATCACTCCAGGGCACGTATAATAGGCATTCCTGACTTCTCAGGTTGGGACGAGCTTAGTGTGTCTAATTGCCGGCGAGGTCACAATTCTAGTTTGCTAATTCACGGGCACCGCGGAATCATGCACGCTTACTTTCCTGGATGTAAAGGGTAAGTTTTTACTTTACGTTTTATAAATATATCGGTCTCTGCGTTCACTGTGCCGAGGAGCTTCATAAGACCTGACAAGGAATAGTCTCAAGATTTCTATTGCCATAGAATATGAGTACTTATTCTGGTCGCCATGTTGGGAGTCGGCAATGTGCTATATCACCGGGGTTATCTAGCATCTGGCAGGGAAATCAGGTGTACCCGCAATTTCTGCTTCCCTGATACCAATGCACTGAAAGCGCGTTCAGATATCCAATTTCAATTTCGAAAAGAAATGGAGGGTTTACTAGCCTTACCGCCGTAAGAGGATAAAGGATTTACATAAAAACAGACGGACTCGTGAATCCTAAATGGCAAAACGGTTGAGGCGACGAAAGAGTCGGTAATGTAGTGTGTTACCGGAAGTGCATAGCATTTTCGCAGGGATATCAACTCGAGTTGCCGTGAAAGAGAATATGATGTCGGTTGTTCAAGAGCGCTCCGACGGTATCTTTACCTGGTACCTCCACTCGGCGGTGATATCACAAATTTTACATGCAGGGTTGAGAAAATAAGGTTTCTGGTATCCTTAAGGAAGAGATCTACAATGTATTTGATTTTGAGCAGTCGAGTATGTTTTGTGCCAGAGGAGAAAAAGAAACATCAGATCGTACTTTGCTGTAAAGCGGATTTGAGGACGTCGTGTTCTGCGATCGCACCAAGATCACCACCGTAAAGCTCGTTAGACTTTTGATCGTCTTCGACGATCCCGACTTAAGAATCGAGTCTGGATTCTGGAAGCACTCCGAGATCCCCGAAACAATGTTACAGCACTTTGTAAAAGAACTGTTATAAATCTACGCTGCTCTGCCAATTTTAATAAATAGTTCCGGTAAGGGCTGGGCAATAGAATATGAGTCAGTTAAGTATGGCTGGCTACTGGCTAGGCGGGTTGTTGCCTCGGAGTTGCCCTGGCCTGATACTCAAGTAGCTTTCAGGGAATAGTGCCAATGTTATACTTAAAGCGTAATTCACAAAGCATCGTTTACGACCAAGTCCACGACCATTGACCAAGAAGAACTAATTCAATTACTGTACGCCTACCAATTACTATATACAAAGACAATTCATGTAGGCTTTCGTGCGTTAAATAATTTTATGTACAAGGTATTTTCTCCCGTTTACCACCACTCGCCCTGCTCCTTCATCGCGTTGGCAACCTTGATAAATCCGGCAACGTTCGCCCCGTAGAGCAGACTGGGGAGGACACCCTCAGTCAGCTCCTCACCGCTCCACTTGGTTCCAGCACTCAAGCAGGTCTACGCACTAATCAGCTAAAACAGATGAAATGAAAAAATAAAGCGCACCTCGAAACAACTTCCCATAATTCCCTTGAGCTTCTCATCGACCTCAGCAGGTGTCCAAGTGAGCCTCTGGCTGTTCTGTGCCATCTCCAGACCAGAGACGGCGACACCTCCACAGTTGGACGCTTTCCCGGGTGCGTACCATACTCCTCCGGCACCCTGTCTGCGAGAGGCTTCAAAGACCTCGATGGCTTCAGCTGTGCAGCCCATGTTGGATCCCTCTGCGACGACCCTCACACCTGCCTTGACAAGAGCCTCAGCTTCTTCGCCCGAGACTTCGTTCTGGGTAGCGCCTGGGAGTGCGATGTGCACTTTGGGGAGAAGTGTCCATGGGCGTTGGCCTGTTTCCTTTGCATTACTTTTTCTGCATAACAAGTGGGTGGGGCTACGCACCGGGATAATACTTGTATTGCTCTTCAGGTGCGAATTCAGCGTACGACTCCAGATAGCCTCCCTTCAACTTGAGCGAACCGATCTTCTCAATGACCTCCTTTGAGAATCCTTCTTCGGTGATGAGAGCGCCCCTAGAGTCAGAGAGCGAGACGACTGTCGCGCCAAGCTCGACGACCTTGAGGGCGGTGTACTGAGCGACATTGCCGGCACCGGAGATGGCCACGAGGGTGGTAGGGGAGGTGAGGGGGTATTCTGGGCACGCCAGGGGGATCATCTGTGGGGCATCAGGAGGGATCGGGTACACTGAGCGAGAGATTACATACATGCTCGACGTAGTAGATAAGGCCATATCCGGTTGCTTCGGGCCGGATGAAGGACCCGCCCCAGTGTGCGCCCTTCCCAGTGAGAATACCAACGAACTCATTGCGAAGCTTCTTGTAAGCGCCGAACAGGAAACCGATTTCGCGTGCGCCAGTGCCAATGTCGCCAGCTAAAGGGGTAACGTAAAAGATAAGGGTGATAGTAATAGGTGAGTCACTGCATTCAATAGGTTAGACTGACAGTTGAGCTTACCAGGAACATCCGTATCCTGCCCGATATGCCTAAACAGCTCGCTCATGAACGCCACGCAGAACCTCCTTATCTCTGCGTCGCTCTTTCCTTTGGGGTCGAAGTCGGAGCCGCCCTTGCCTCCTCCCATGCTGAGCCCGGTGAGAGCATTCTTGAAAGTCTGCTCGAACCCGAGGAATTTGAGGATGGAGAGGTTGACAGAAGGGTGAAGGCGCAGGCCCCCCTTGTAGGGACCTAGAGCAGAGTTGTACTGGGGGGGAGATGTAAGTCGAGGTAAAAAAAAATGCAGATTGACCAGAAAGCACCTGCACACGGAATCCACGATTCACTTGCGCTTTTCCCTGGTCGTCTTCCCATACGACACGGAATTGGAGGACCCGCTCGGGGATTTGAACAATCTCGAAGGCTTTTTGGTAGGATGGGTTGGCAGCCAAGAAGGGACCAATACTAAGCGTAAGCTCTCCGAGAGCCTGTAAAATAGTCAGTTAAAATTGAGGAGGGGGGAAACAAAATGGGGACCTGTTCGAATTCGGGTTCAGAAGGCAAGACCATGTTGGATGGGTAGTGAGGAACTCCATTCCCGATATTGAGTAGAATATATAGACATGTCAAGCGGATTTATCGACCGAGATCCTTTGCCAGGGCGTTCCACATGCCGACGCGACAGCATGGTGCGGAAGAAAAAAATAGACGCGCGGTGAAGATAAGATTCACTCACGTGATGTGATCTTATCTCGCTTTCTTTTTTGAGTAGATCCGTACCTCATTTCCCAGTCCAGTCAGCTCGAGATGCGGTTGGATTTTATTGACGCTTTGGCCACGGCTCGTGGGTTCAGCATGCCTCTCTGTCTCGCCTGCTGTCCCTCAATTCTCGCCTACTGTTCGTCCCTGCCTAGTTCATCACCGACAACGGGACTGATGTGGCATTGAGCGTCGCATGTGGAACCTGGTCGCCACGGCTGTAAATGCTCGCGTTCTCGTCAGCTGATGCTCTCCATTTTCATTCCGATTTCCGGCGACCGCAGGTCCCAATGAATGTATGCTAATTCAATGTGAACTAGCCGCTCCGAAAATTTAGTATAAGACATTTAGTCTCGGAAGTGGGCAAGGGGGAGGGGGGCAGCGCTACTGAGCGCGTTCAAACTTGGAATTGCAGGTATGTGTTGACTCGTACTCAAATCGGAAAGGACTGTTTAGCCCACATCTGGATATTCTCTGCTCGGGCCTGTGATGCGACCACTGGGGAATGTATACATCACGAGTGTTTTCCCTTGCACAGAGGCTAAAACAACAAACAGGCCCGACATGTTATTACTGAGTTGGATTGCATGCCACTTGGATTGGAATTCTCGAAGCAAAGGAATGTGACACTTCTCCTTGGCTACTTGTTCCAGCCATTTAGGGGAATTGACAGAAGGTTTGGGGAGGGTATTAGGGAATGTGGTAGGTGTGGCATGATCCTCGGAGAGCATATATGATTAATTGTTGTGAAATGGGGGATAACTAGGTGCTTTAAGACATCGAAGATACCAAGAGAGCATTCTCAGTCGCCGGCAATTTTGGGATGCACTCATGCTGCCATGCCGGTTTCGGCCATTAAATTTCGACAGCTAGTGCCGAACACCAGCCATCGTTATTTGCACGTTCCGTGCATTCCCGCCCATCGATCAACTCTATGGTGCAAGGCGCTTAGTCAACGCTTCTCATGTGCAGTGGTTTACCATATGAGAATTTCGTCTTGACAAAATGATCCTTTCATCAAAGGGATCATTTTGGAAAGAGGAATAAGAAATTGGGTCAAAACTGTCCTTCCTATCTTGGACTGCACATGAGATGCGGTGACTAAGTGCCTTGCACCATAGACTTGATGAAAGGATCATTTTGTCAAGACGAAATTCTCATAGGGTAAAAACTGTGGAGAAATAAAATATTCCTTAAACCATTTTGGCCAAGCGTGACAGAGTTGGCAGGGAACGTGATATATGTCACGATCTGTCACACTTTTCTCAATTTTTTTCCACCTCGGAAATCATCTTTTTAGGTCATTTTGGATGTCCAAACTTTTTTGACCAAATTGGCCACTGCACATGAGAAGCGTTGACTAAGCGCCTTGCATCATAAGTAATGTAAGACATCCGCCCTTTGAATCTTTCGCGCATACCATCGATCGACGTATTTTTTGGACATTGAGTCGCTTGATGAGCTATTTATAGTGATGTGACCTGGGCCACATACTCAGAATTTGTCATCTGCGCTCGAGAGCGTCGCTCAATGACATCATGACGGCGCTGATCTCTCGTGCACGAGCCATCCCGACAACTATAAGAGCGCGCAAATCCCAAGAATGCCCAAAAATCTTCCTTTCTTCCTTCCTCGACCATCTTGATCGTCCTGTTCGCCTTCCACAACCTTTCGGAGCTCGAGGGCACTGTATACTGCCCTCGCAATGATGATGACTTTGGCTCGCCTACGCGCGGCGAGGTTTCTGTCAGTAAACGTCGCAGTCAAATTTTTATTATTCAATTGGGTTGTGCATTGCACACAGACGTGCGCGCCAAGTGTTCCAATCTCGTGCTTCATCCGACGTTCGGCGGAAGTAGGATGAATTCCAGCCACGCGATGCTACCGGCATTCTGAATTGAATCCGAAAGATGACTTCTGCTTCCTGCCTTGACACCATCCCGAGGACAGCGGATTACGCTCAGTGCTGGCAGGATCCTCCTCCCCCCCTCAACGCATGATCTACTCTCATTGACAAGTTTCATTGAGCTTGAGATTCACCGTAGCGTCCGCTGCTCGCGTGAGCGCTCTCATGGTCGACGGCACTCTATTTGATTGGCGAAATGAACCCTTATACCCTCGGAAGGCGCATAACGCCCTAGATTTAATCTTAGCTTCGGCTCCTCACATGTTCGCATCTTCATAACACGGTACTGGAAGTACCACCGTGACCTTTTGCGAGGGCACGTCTCCTCCGAGGGAAAGTAAATCTGATCTGATCTCATTTCCTTTGCTCCTCCCGTCATCAATTAGCTCCGTGGCAGGTTCCAATGAATGCGAAACGTCATATCATCGGCGACCTCAGTTTGATGGCCCTTTCTTCCCTCACCTTCGCCCGATGGATCTTCTCTCTCACCTTCATAAATACCGCCTCTCAGGCTACCTAACTCTCCCACAAACATGATGCCCTCAACGTCTACTTTCACCTTTCCCCCAGAAATCATCGACATGATCACTGACTACCTACATGCGTCTCCCCGTACGCTTCTCTCCCTCAGTCTACATCCTTCCTTCCTCCCTTCAGCGCGGTACCACTTGTTTTCCTCTTTATCAATCCCCCTTCACACACGCGGGCTTTTCAGTCTCATCGAGCTTCTCGAGTCTCCGCACAGCACCATGAAACCGTACATACAGCGCCTCCTCTTCACCGACCTCACGAAGGTGGTTGCGATTCACGGTTTAGCAGATGTAGTCCGTGCGATTCGCAATTTGCCCCGACTGCCAAAGGTAAATGCAATAAAGGTTGCCAACACACATTTTGAGAAAGTACCTGCGGAGGTGCTGGGTCTGCTCATGTGCCACCTTCCACATCCAGGCTTGACCTCCGTAATCCTCGAATGGCTGCACTTTTCGCGGTTTAGTGAGGTGGTGAGGTTCTTGGGTGCATTTCGTGGGCTGGCAAGCGTAGAAGCAAGGCGGGTGAGCTGGACGTATGGTGGGTATGTGCCAACACCGCCACCGAATGTGGAGTGGAAGATTGCCGATGTCGCCGGGGATATGCTGCAGTGGCTCGCAGGTGCACGTGCTACATTGAATAGTCTAGAGGGAGATGAGGAGACGATAAAGGATCTGATTGGAAGTACGGGACCTACAGTTAGGCAACTGAGAGTCAGGCTTTCGGAGAGTGAGTACCTGTTTGTGGATCGCTGTGATGACTGTCTTCTCACATTGTGATAGATCCACTTATCGACATCTCCCCCTGCACATCACTTCGCTCTCTTCATCTCTATTTCCCACCTACACCATCAAAAGTCCATGACATTACGGGTACTCTCTCCAAGATCCAGTCCAGAGACCTGCACGAACTATATATCCGGGTTTCCCTTCCCATTGTCGTGGACTGGGACGAGCTCGACAAATCCCTCTCCCGGCACCGGTCACTACGGAAGATATGCTTTGTCGTCTCACGAGGCACGGATATGGGAAGATATTTCGCAGAGGTTCTTCCGAGATGTCGAGATATTCTACAAGTGGTCCCTAGTAAGGACAGGTGCATACTGTGACTTTTACTCGGAGACCTGAGCCGAATTCATTGATCATGAGCAGGGCATAAATAATTGCGACACGGTGTACCTTGGCGAGTTGGAAATCGCCGCTGTTATATTCGCGTTACGTGCGGGAAGCTCATGACTATGCGGTACCATACGTCGTCTCGGACTCGGTGCTGTTGCGGTGCTCCACTATACTCTATACCCTGGCTATAATTCACAGGCGCATGAATGGAATGAATACCTTTGGATCACGTCGCAGGAACTGAATACATACACCGGCGAATTCAAGACAATACCGGTCTCTAGTGGGAAAAGATTTCAATCGCCTTTAAGGTTTTAAACACTGTTCGGACCGGTGTGGTCGGTGCGAAGGGAGTACCTAAAAGTTAGACTGTGTGGTTTGATCCCCAAGCTAGTGACATGCTTGCCATTTGGGTTGGGGTCGGTGCCGCCAAGGTACGCCAGGCCCCTGATCCACCATTCTATTCGGAATTGGCAATGCTCCGAAGAAAACCGATGAGTGGTAGACCGCGGCAGCTTTTTGGGTGGGTTGACCACGCGCTTGTCGATGGCGCAATTCGCAAGGCTGAAGATCTAGGGCCTGGTCGGTTTTACACCTGAAACCAAGTTGTTACGAATATCTGTCGTTCGATTGGTAGCGGTAACTACAAGAAACCCTTTTCAGCACAATTGAGAACGATCCTCCTTTGATGCAAGCGGAAGGGTATATTTAGGTCCCGGATACAGTGAGCTCACTGGAGGCCATCAAAGACATCAATCTTACAGCATGGTATTTCGTCTGGATTGTACACAACTCACTTTATCATCTACTCATTCTTCCTTCTTGGTCTAAACCTTCAGCTGTGCAGGCATCTCTTCCCCAAAGACACCAGCCAAGAGGTTATTCACCGCGAGTGTAGCCATATCGATTCTAGTCTCTATACTCGCACTTCCGATGTGAGGCAGAATGACGCAACTAAAGGAATATTAGCCACGCTCTGCAAGACTGGTAATATGCCTACCGAGGCTCTTTCACGAGCGGATGATCGAGGGTGATATTTGGTTCGCCCTCTACGACGTCTAGCCCCGCTCCCCAAATCCAACCTTCCTTCAGCGCCTTTGCTAGTGCGTCCGAATCCACCAATGTCCCTCTGCTAGCATTGACAAGGACACTGTGTTTCTTCATCTTGCGCAGGAACTCCTCGTTGATGAGGTGTTTCGTGCTCTCTCCACCTGGGGCCAGGACGAACAGGACGTCGCTCGATCGCGCGAGCTCATCTGAATCGACACGCCGGAGGGTTCTGAGGGTGGGGTATTGGGAGAGGATGGCGGAGTCCCTTTCGTGAGCTGGGAGCGAGTTGGGGCTGGAGGTGTAGATGCAGGAGGTGATTCCGAAGGGGATAAGGCGCTTGAGGGTTGCCTGGGAGATGCGACCGAAACCGAGAAACCCGACGGTACGTTCTGGAGACGAAGGGAGGGTGCTAATTTGGGGACCGCAGAACGCGAATGGGGCCCAGCGGAATTTCGGCCACTGGAGTTAATTTTGGAGGAGTGTATAGGTTTTTGGAGTGGAGGCTTACCTGTCCAGATTGAACTAAATCTATGGTTGACCCAGCGTTCCTGCCGGCCATCAGGGCGAGCATTACGGTTACGTCGGCGACTGAGGAGGATGAGAATGTTTCTAAGACTGTTGAGAAGGAACTGACCGGCGTCGGTTAGTACGTCCGGCGTGTAACCTAGTTTGACCCCTCGATTCGTGAGCTCGGTGAGATCGATGTGCTCTGTGAAGGGAGCGATGAGTTGTGTATCCTTATAGGCGGTAGAATTGCGCACCATAGCCGACAGACATAGTGGATACGACGCGAAGATTTGGGCCCGCTGCAAATCCAAGCATTCAGCGCGACTCATTACCCGCCGTTTGTAGCTTACCTGCTTCGAAAAGCGATTTATCCGCCTATCGATGTTGGGTCAGGAACTTCACGTAGAAAGCATATCGTGCCCATACCTTCTCAGGGAACATCAGCAGAACTCCAGCAGCTCCTTTGACCTGTTCTAACAACCACGCCCTGTCGCAAGACGAATCTTCTGGCCACACAACCACCTAGGGAACGTTTCCGTCATGATCAGATAAATATCGACTCGGATATCAAGCGAACTCGCCTCGACATCGCTCCTTCCTTCGAGCAAGGGCATAACATCCGGCCCAAGGTTCCTGCAAATCACAACGCGTGGCTTAGTGGTGCTAAGGTGGGACATTACGTCCGTCAGTCTAACGTTCACGGAAACAATAGAGCCAATCGACGACCTTGACTGCATTTTTAGGTCGTGATCGACAAGACGGGAAAGAGGTTTATTGACAAATTGAATCCAGTGGACATATAAAGAAACCTGCCGGACCGATGGCAAAAGCGGTCCGGAGCCCCGTCACACGCGTCACGCCGACGCGGACCGACTCTGTGTTAGTCAGTGACGTCTTCGGCCATTTACCTTTTTCTTTGCAACGACCACGATCCTCCGCGCGTCCCTACCTTATTCCCTCCTAATTTTAACTATTCCCAATGGCCAAAGGCAGCGGCAAATCTTCAGCCACGTCTGGGACGCGCAAAAAGCATGCAAAGAAAGCCACCGGTACCGTTGAGCCTGATGCTAGTCAGACGAAGGAAAAACGGGCAAAGAATAAGGAGAAGGGCAAAGGGAAGAAAGAACCGAGGCAGAAGGTGTATATTCCTCCTGTAAAGCCTGCTCCGTTGCAGCCAGATCCTTTGGAGACGACGGGAATAGCGCATCAGCTTCCGCCGGAGTTGTTGGTCGTTTTGCGAAGTCTAGGAAAGAAGGCCGTAGTGACGAAGGCCCGGGCGCTGGAGGACCTCCAGTCTGGATGGGTGGAAAGAGCGCTGGTGGGCGATGAGGATTTGATACCGACGTTGCATATAATGTTTCCAGTATGGGTGCGTTCTGTTCCTTCCTCGCTACGATTCACCATTCTGATGAGACAGACGTGAAGATGCATCATGTGTCGCCTTTTTTTCTTCATCCTGCGCGGCGGATCCGACAATTGACGGCAGATCTACACAAATCATTTGTTTTGTTGATGAAGGATGCTATTCTTGCTCATTTTAATGCCTGTTCAACTCGCGAGACGGAATGGATCCTGGGAAGCTGGTGTATGGCAGCACATGACACCGACCGTGGTGTTGCAGCTTCAGCGCTATCATCGTGGCGAAATTTCAACGAGGTCTCGGGTCAAGTGTCATTGAACGACAAGGGAAACGGACTTTTTTCGTGTCTTGCGGCGTTCGTGTATCGGGCAGCCGTGGATCCACTTGCTATCTATCTAGATCTGAACCCTCTACCACCCGCTCCACCACCGCCAACTAAAAGCGCGTCAAAGAGGATGGAGCCTGAACCAACGCCACGATTGAAGTCCGAGGATTTAGAAGAAGATGAACAGGATAGGAAAGCTCGGATACGAGTCGGCGCGTATGGTGCGATTCGTTGGATAATCGGTAAGCTGCCACTTTTCTGTATAACTCCGTTCAAACAATTTGGACGCAGACACTGTCGAGGCGGAACTTCACGAACAGCTTTCAAGTCTTACATTTTGGTCGGCGTTGCATTTTAAAGAGTCGGCGCCGTTTGTCCCAGCAGACGAAGAATGTTTCGGATACGGTCAACCTTCCGTTCGCAAAGCAGCTTGGGCACTTGTTCAGGCTCTTTTGCAACGTTCGTGTCCTCCTCCTGTATTGGATTCATCGTGCTGACCCCCATGCTAGATCCAATTCAAACACAGTTGCCCACTTTAAGTGCAGCTATTCTCCATTCTGCTTGGGTTGAGCCAGATACCACTGTTCATACTGTTATGTGGCAGCCTTTACTTCGCTTTCTGAAAGGTGAAGGTCTCATCCACTTGAAGAACAACGTAAACTCATCAGTAGTAGATCATTCAAATGCTTGGGAATTGGCCGACAGGGTTATCGTCGAAGGGGACGGTTCTAGTGACGAAGATGATGATGAGCAACATCCTCCTTCCTTGAAACCTCGCCCCGTCTACGACGAGTTCTTACAGTTTCTTCAACTCGGGTGCTCCGGGTCCCCTATACAAGGTTATCCGACAGTGGTTATCATCATATCAACGATACCTTCTTCGGTGAGTCTTGCTGCTGCCGTGATCGTATCTGATCTCACCCTTCATTAGACATTCACTTCGACGTCATCTGCATCACCTTTGACGGATTTTTTTGCGTCGTTTTGGGCGGCTATCGATGGTCGCGCGCTCAGTGGTTTGAATCGGACCAGGGCAAGTGGAGCGTTCTTGGAGTCACTTTATGAGTGTATGGTGTTCCTGCTGAAAAGAGTTCATCGCGATTCGGGGCATGCATCATTATTGCTGGGCGCCCAGACCCAGGTAGATGAACTAGTAGAAGAGCAGCTCGTGAAGATGTTCAAGTCACTGGAAGACCGAACGTTGAAAGTAGAGGAGAAGACCTTGTGCGATGTAGTGGCGAAGACTCTCGTCTCCCTAAAAGATATACATCCTGGTTCGTGGATTGAGTTGAACGTTGAACGACGCTGATATCTTTTTCAAACAGATCTATACCAGTCTGCTTGGAATGTGTTGAGCCAAATCATCAAGGGTTCTACGTCCTCGATCGTGCCCTATCTTTTCAGGACGTTCCTTGATCGATTCGCTGACGATTCAAAGCTACATGCGGCGTCACGAATATTGTTGCAGAAGGTACTTCGGTCAGCAACTGACGAGTGGGAGCACAGTTTGAATGAAGCGCCGAAGAATCAAGAGCCCATAAATGGTGTACAAATACTTGTTGGAATGCTCAACATCTTTGGACAACGCCTGTTCAATGACGATCTGGAGTTAGCATTGGTAAGGGTCTGAGTCCTTTTTCGCAGTTCATGATCTGACAAGCAAAAATGATACAGAAACTCGATGCTCTCGTCAACGAGCACGCATACCTTGCTCTGACTAGTTCTGAGACTTTCTTCTTCGCTTATCTTTCTCATAGAGCCGATGACACTGTATGCCAAGGCATTTGGCATAGCACCTTAGACGGGATTAGACAACATGCGGACACCCTCTCTTCATCAATAAAGCGTCTGTTAGATGCTAGGGTGGATATCAATGCATTAGGGACGCAACTTGACGCCCAGGTCCATCAGTTATTCGTAGAGTCGTTACACAAGCCCTCGGGTTCGCCTGAGGTATCTCTCATGCAGCAAGTATTACGAAATCCAGGTCGGTAAACCCTTGTCGTTCACAGGGATGTCCTGTTGTTCATGCTACATCTTAGGTCCTGTCTTGTCAAAGAGTGGGTTCGACTCTCTGATACAGACCCTCGGGTCTGTCCTTACAGCCGATATCAATGTAGCACTTCTCTCTGAGAGTGAACCCCGCTATTCGGTTGATACGTTACTGGCATTGATATCGACAGCACTTTTTTCTCTACCTCAATTTACCCGTTCACCATCCTTGCTCGCTGTCGAGGTTCTACCATACATCTTCCTTTACGGATATGTGCTTCCCAAATCCAACCCGTATCTCGATGGGAGCGCCGCACAAGCACTGTGGGCCCGCTTCCTACAAGATCAGGGCACAAATCACTTTGACCAGACCGCCATTTTCTCTGGGATACAAGTCCTGCTGAAGACGATCGTGGCCGATACGCAAATGCGGCCTAGGTCAGTGTTCCCTTCCTCCGAATCTCTCCAGCATTCTGATTCTGACCTCACCCAGTCCCGAGCACCTTTTGCAGGCACTATCGGAAGCGACACTGAAAGAAGTGATACCGCCTTTGTCATTCCTTCCATCAGTACCTGAACTCGATAGGATGCTTGATGATCTGTCATCAGATCCTATACATCCTGCTCTCGCTGTTCTCGACCCTTTAATTCTCCCAGGGGAGTACACTGAGATCGATCCGCCAGCATGTGATTCTCGTGGATTCTCACCATACGCGCGGCTTGTCAGTATGCTTCTATTCGTGTTCTTGGACGACCGACAGAGTGCTAGACGAAACACCTGGGCGCTTCGACACCTGTTGGCACTCTCATTATATGCAGACGATTACAGTGCCTACCCCACAGGGTTGAGTCCGGTGTTTCGGAAAGAAGCTCTGATGGACTTGGAAGGGCTGGTTGTCAAGTTGCAGCAGATTTGCACGTATCTGTTGACCTCAGCGGCGTCGGATGATGGGTGGAGACTGAAAGTTTTAGACGCTGTGACGAATGTACAACCGCTCGATGAGACAGTGCCGTCTATGGTTCTGTTTTTGAGGGATCAAATCACAAGATCACGAAAAGGCAACGAAACGAGGGAGGCTCGCATCCTTGGTCGTACACTCCTACATGTCCTTCACGATGCTGATAAAGCCGAAGCAGAACGATGGATCACTTTTGCTAGGAGTATCGAGCGAATAGGTGGGTTCCGATCCTGCCTATCGCCCTTATCTTATTAAACGTTCGTCGTTTGGTTTAGCGCCGGAAACCTCTATGGCCATTGTTCGAGCTGTGACTGAAGTAGCGCCAGAGCCTCCACGTCTTGATAGATATCGAAACGAACTTGCAGCGTCCTTGTTAGGTGTCCCACCAACGAAGGCGAACACTGAAGGTCTGATTACGCTGCGTAAGTTGGCGGCTAGCGCACCCCCTATGGACTCGGACGTCGTCTATCTCCCCCAGCAAAGGGCGTTGAATGCGGTCAAGGTGTGCGAGAAGTGGATCGCGTCAGATGAAGATCTAGATGAGGAGGTGGAGAGTGCGATGACATGGACGTTCTCCCATCTCGCTCCGATTCTACAGAACCTCGAGGGATCACATTGGGAGTTTATATTCGACGTAGTAGAGAACAATCTTGAGGTCTGTCGTGCTTTCCTCTTTAATCAAGCGAGCGTTTGCTAAGATGCTCATATAGAATTCTACTTTTGATGACGATGCCACTTTTGTTTCGCTAGCGCACACATTGAAGCTGATTCTCATAATCGAAGATCTTGCGCTGACGAATAAGGTACTTCGTGAAGATTGGCAGAGACGGCGACTATCTATTCTGAAGTTAGTTCGTGACTTAGCATCATCACGACCGGGTATGTAATCTAATCGTTTCAGTCAATTAATATTTAATATTGACATTTCTAGATGAAAATGCTTCTGAACCGAGGTCTCGTTGCTTAGAGCTCGTCCTTGCTGTGGTACAAGATTTGCCCGCGGATCTGATAGATCACGACACTTTGCCTAAGGTCATCTTCTTTTCATGTCCGAGGATTTTTCTTCAATGTTGATATCTGATATAGATGTGCCATCTTGTCATGGATACTGGGATTGAGGTACAAAAGAAAGCGTACATGCTTCTACAGCAGGCGGCCTACAAGCGCACACAGCATCTGGTGGTCGAAGCTGCAGTTGATACTGAGAATACCTTCAAAGCCGAACTGCCGCCTGAACTGCTCAGTATCCTCCAGCAGACTATTAACTTTGACGATGCAGAGTCGTTGGAGCATCCAAACGTATGAGTTCCATATATGATCATGGTCATTGATTGATGGCGATCGTGATTTCAGAACGTATTTGGGTACTTGCTTAGCTGGATGATCGTCTTTGATCTTTTCTCTGGTTCGGTACGTTCAATTTTGTCTTCCTTTTGCATATTCCTACCATGGCGCCCCAGTCCTTGAAAGTCAAAGCAAGCTATATCGACCAATTGCGGAGTTTGGACATCATCGCCGGGTCGTTCATGCCTATGGTGCTGAGCTCCCTTAATCTGGATCAAGGCGCTGCTAAGGTGTACAAGCTAGATCTGTGGGCTATTGACGAATACCACGTTGAACGTACGCTTCTATTCTATGGTCAACATTACTTTCGTTGACAGAGACTACTAGTCTACGAACCCGACGAAGCATTTACCCTACAGGTTCTCGCCGCATACCTGTACTACCGAGCCCTGTTGGATATTCCCTCGCTGATACACAGCTGGGTACTCGACTGCAAGGACCGTCAGCTTTCCTCTACCATCACTTCTTATACTTCAACGCATTTCTCCCCCGTCATCATTCGGACGGAGTTGGTGCATGTCAAGAGTTCCGAGACTGCCACGGAGCTGGAAGACGATACGTTCAAGATCAAGGTAGCGCCTAATATAAATGAGGTCGTTGCATCATACCTCGTAGACGAGCACCAGCTTGAGATGAAGATAAAGATCCCATCAGATTGGCCTCTACATAAGATGGAAGTCAAGGACATCAAGCGGGTAGGCATTGACGAAAAACACTGGAGGAGCTGGATGCTTGGTGTTCAGCAGACGACCTCGGCAAGTGACCTGGCCGCTCATTCTCTCACTTCCGCGAGCTAACCTGAATCTATAGAACGGGCGGATTGTCGATGGTTTAGGCTTGTTCAAGAAAAATGTCACCCTGCACTTCGAAGGACAAGTAGAGTGTGCTATCTGCTACTCGTATGTCTACTGCTTCCTTCCTTTCTTTTGTTGTGCTTATATTTGGTGCTCGATAGCATAATTAGCGTCATGGATGGTACCCTCCCCCAGCGTCCATGCAGAACATGTAAAAACCGCTTCCACGGTGGATGCTTATATAAGGTTTGTCTATAGTTGCCATTATTGGCTCTTGCTTAAATGATTTTCTCCAGTGGTTCAATACGAGCCACTCATCAAGCTGCCCTTTATGCCGATCAGATATGTTTTAGTTACTAGAAGCTTCTTGGTTCCGCTACTTCAATCTGATTCTTGTCTCCTACATCTTTATTTCTGTGCTCATCGTATCCCTTAGGAATACAAGGCGTTCGACAACTCCAGCCCGTTTTTTCGAACTTGAGATTGAGATATGATTATCCAAAGCTTGGTGATCTCGTTTGGCTGTTTGGTCATCTAATGACGGATCAAGTTGCCTCAGGAATTTGCATTGTCGCAAGCGGGGCCCAAATCAATGACAAGATTGAGGTCATTACCCTGGCTTCCTCGTCTAATGTTCGATATATCTGGCTTAAGTGTCCGATTATATCCACCGGCGTCCTTGTGGGCTTGCTGAATTCCCATCCTCTGATATTTCCGTTAATAGTCACCCGTATGCTTCATGGTGTCCCCTACATTTCAAGATTTTCTTGACCTGGGCCTATGTCAGGGGTTTTCATGCAGAGAGCTTGTTCACCGTATCCTTCCATTCTCGTTCCCCGCCGTCCAGACGGATATAGGGCTGTTGGATCCATCCCCTGTACTTGTCGTGAGGGATAGATCATGCTGTCGCTTGGAGTCCCAGAGTGGGGAACTCTGAGAACTAATCCCTACTTTCTCGAGGCTCTTGGAGTTGCTCAAAGATGAGCGTATTCCCGTCAACACTACGGAAATCTATGGCTTCTACCCTGCCCCCACCGAGAACCGGTCGGCAGCTCATTTCGAGATTTTCTTCCTTCCCTCACATCTACAACCTCCAAATTTTGGGAGTTCAATCGTTCAAAAAGGATATTAGAGATGTTGTCGCGTCACTTCCTAACCTCCGATTCCTCACGCTCATGGGGTCCAGTCCGACTCAGGGCAGCGGAGATTGTCCGCAAGCCGGGAGAGAACTCCTACCTCATTATCTTGAAACGCTGCGCCTTCTTTTCCACGCCAGAGAAAGCGCTCCTCTAGGACCTTATTGATAGGTCAGGCTACCCAGCTAAAGTGCAAGGCTTGGAAATGGTTACATTACATGGGCACGAATTAGAAGACAACGACATCGCATCGTGCAATGATGCGGTAGTTCAAAGAATTCATGCTTTCCTTTATCTACTAGTAACACCCCCGAAAATGGGTGTCCCTGCTATCCAGATCGAAAACAATATACAGGAATTAATGATCGAATTCGAGTTGAATTGGTACATGGTCCCGGAGATTCTGCCAGAAGATTTCACTCGGAGGGGAAATCCCTTTGAGTCCCTTCAACTTCAAGGAATTCACAGATGGATTAGGGCACGCCTATGATGAGATGTTGAATCCAATGGGATCGGGGGTTGAAGCCGGAAGACTCGGCCCCAAAGCGGCAAATACCATATCGGGAACGGCACACATTTTCCCGATCATCTTATTCTGCGTCTACTTTCGTGTTCGCATTTCCCCAACAAATAATGCAAACAACTCAAAAGAGATATTCGATTTTTTCATGTTGGATCACCTACCTCGAGGGGACAAGGTAACGATAGAACAAAGATGATCTTGTACAAGATATGGTCGGGAGGACACCGCTGATGTTTCCTCCACTACTACCCGGCTCCATGCAGATAGGTGACCAGTGGTGACTTCAATTTCCAACCGGCAAAGATCTAACGGATAATAAACGAAGGCCGGAGGTAGTAGTGACGAGCTTTCTCCCAATTTCGACATGACTTGGACTTGAACAACGGTCAACTCGCCATTCCTCCTCACGGTGCATGTGTTCTGATCCAGAATATATTTCGATTAAACTCTTGCCTATGCGTTCTTTATTCGTCTTATCCTAGATGTGGTAAGCCTGAGTTTCCGGTTGTATTGTTGTTGCACGTTTTAGCTGACGTGCACTTGATTGTGTATCTTAATTCAGATTCTTACTGTTGAACTACGGTAACGTCATCTCGCTCTGCCAGCCTCTTCCGACCACCCTTGATTGCCGTTCTTTTGACATTCAAGCCCATGCATGGCGTGACGCATCTCTGGGTTTGATCTAGTTCCTTGCTGTAGCCGAACGTACGTCTTTCAATGGCGAATGGGCTTATGACATTCTTGATTATTTTCCAAGTATGCGAATTCGCACACTTATTTTTCTTTAACCGCTTATCTTGGAGTCATCATTTGGAACCACGTCTCAGTCTTATTTCATTAACCGCAGTGCTTCGGTGAACATGTTCCCAAATTAGAGCTGGACGGGGATGTCTGCCAATAACACACAAATCATAAGATCTACCTATCAGCCGTGCAAGGGTAAGATCATTCTCTGTATACGTCAATAAATTCATCTTCACTCAATGACAGGCATCGATTTCTTTGTATGTTCTCGTTATCGGTCATACTGCACGCATGTTGACGGCTCTATGCCCAGGCTCCCGGTGTTTCGTACTATAAAAAGCGGTGCTTTCTCCCCGACGCTTCGCACTGCTGTTGAATACTCATGCTATGTCACGTCATTGTTCTTTCTTAAAACATGATGTAGGTAAAGATGAGGTATATTCTTCAATCACCATGATCAGCTGCACTGATTCATTTTCCTGAAGTTCCGGACTTTGAGTCAACATAAATCTCCGTCCATCTCTGATTTTCGCTTCCGATGGATAAACTTTCTGATCTACTCCGGTCTACGTGGCTCCATGAACCATCGGTTTTGAAGTTAGTCGTCTCTAAAAATGTGGTCTTTCCAATCTTACCACTTTGCAAACTATTCTTCCTGTTTGCCTTTGCGCTTTCCATTGTACATTGCTTAGTTCTCAGCTCAGATTCTCAGCATGGGTACTCGCCTGAAGAACATCCCAAGGGTGAACAGCCATGAAACCGTCTGACGTCCATGTTTGTTTCTATTATCATATTATCGGTACCTCTGGCCAGCGGAAAATTCTGCGTCCTCCGCCGCGACATGCTACTAGCGAGCACGTGAGGCACAGACATCGAAACAGGGATTTACATTGCATGGAGCTCCGTCCCTCACGGGTCGAGTATTATTATTTCGTTTAGTATATGTAAGTCTTTATTAGATATTGAGGCGTTAATGACCCTGTTCGAACTTCGTTCGCAACTTGATCTTGCGATGTAGACTCCTGCATGATCGTCTTTAGTAAACCAATCATGGATTATGACGTGCCATATACAATGAATTATGATAGCGGAATGCAATACGACATCGGTTAATTACGTTTATCGATTAATCAGTGTGGAGGTGTGGGGGAAGCGGACAGGATATAGAGTGGAAGTTTGGTAGCGCGAAGATGTGACGATGCTACAACGCAAAAAGCGCCCAAAACGGGCGTCGGCACCAGGGAATATACGACAAGGGAGCGAAGCTTTACCATTTCCGGCTTGAACTTCAGCCAGAGTCCTTCATTACTTCGGGCGCTTGATGCTATCCCTAACGAGTTCTGCGAATACTTGTTGTTTCGCCTCCGTATCTGGCAAGTTAATATGCTGTAGTATTCTTTGAAGCAGGTCCCAGCAGATCTTCTTTGGTATTTGTTCTTCAACCTTTCGATCTTTCACATGAAAACCCTGTGGACTTAGATGCCGTGTCCGAAATAATACTATGTCTCCACCGTCTAGTTTTTGCCTCTTGCCTTTTGCTGTCAATTCAAAAGGATAAAAGAAGTAAAGTTGTTTTGTAGAGTTCTGAGCATTTTAATGACTTAGACATAATCAAGATATTGGGGTGGAGTAGTAAAATCGATGCCAGTAGTTTTCAAGCTTTCTGAGATTTATCGACTCGGAACATAGAAAATATATGAGTGCCATTCCCATACAGATGCGAGAAAAGCTCTGGCCTCAATGATGACCAAAGAATGAGTAGCTGTAAAGACTGAGATGATGGAGCGATGTATACAAGAAACAATCTCGAACTTAGGATGTGCTTACACATCATGTGTATCAGCTCCGCAGCATCTCACTCTGAGGTCCCCACTTGCGTGGACTTTTTAGTCTCTTAAACTTTTGAAGGTATGGGCCAGGAAATGTGTACAGAAAGTCTCAGCTTCAACACCTCTGGTGTAGAGATAAGCATCTGCGAAACCTGATATTCCGAAATGACGGGCAGCTTTGGGTGATAGAATGCCATGATGGGATTTCATCCTAAAGGATATCTTCCCCGGAAATATAGTAGATCGTGGAATAAACTAAACTTAGGGATACTTGGAGAATCTAATTCCCAGGGCCAATGGCCTTGTATCGACCCCATCTGACTCTCCCTCGTATCGATGAGCGCTGATATATCGGACTTGGGACTTCGTATTTCGCGTCATCACGGACTCGCATGGACAGCTTGCAAACAAAATCTTACCGTTTGTACGTGTTTTTGAATGTATCGTGTTCATGTCTTGTTTCCTAGTCGTTTTACACCGTGCTTGAAATTTACCCAGAGTATATAGAAACGAACGCCGGCTCCGGACTACATATAATCCCAATGCTGATACAGAACCTAAGAGGATAAGTGGCTATAGTCTGTGTTAAGTACATCAGGTTCCTCTTCGAAGAACGCATAGGTAGGTAGTTGCGAAATGTCCTGCAGTTTATACTAGTTTGGGATTTAGCAAAGCCAAAAATTATTCTTAGATCATTCATAGAAAGCCCCCTGGACACGAGGGTGAATGAAAGCGGCAAGACCAAGTTCCCCGCTCTTGTATCGTTCCCATGCCTCAAACTGCACCGTGGTACCTTGTGCGACGTAGCCATACACCTCCAGGTCTCCAAGGATGATAGCGCACCAGTGCCTGCATCCCATACCGCCATTGAATCTACATTCCGATGAAGAACAAAGTCGAATGATACGTAAACGACTCACCGGTATTGGTCTCTTTTGAGGGAGTTGAATAATACGTTCAGGATTTTCCATACCTTTGAAGTAGCCTTCAATTTGGCGTCGAAAGCGCCGGTGGATGGGGGAATTTGACCAGGTGGAGCATTTTGGGAATTGGTCCAAACATAATTCTTGTAGTCAATGGAGACACAAGCCTTGTCTGGATCCTGGGCCTCGTATGTAGGATTACAATCCAAGCTGACACTGCAGCTTAAAGTGCGATTGTAAATGAAAACCCGGAAATGATATATGTGTCCGTTGCTAGTACCGACGATGGCAATGCCATCGACTTCGAGAGTGGCTAAATGAGCCTGAAGGCTAGGAGTAGAGAGGATAGATGTTCGGTTTGGGAGGGTGTACGACATTCTGATTCGTAAATTGCGTGTGTAGCAGGAGAAAAATGGGAAAGAGCAGTTGACCTGTGGAAGGATCAAGTCGATGGGGAAGAAAGGTGTAAGAGAGGAAACTTATGTAGTGGTACAAATTCCAGCACTTGAAAGAAACCCGACCGGTTCATCCCACGGAATAGGTCTAGGGTCAGGAGGGCGATACTCGTAAGGCAGGGCTGATCGATATTGAACATAGCATGTTTTCTTGACAGTACTTCTCAAAGTCCGAACACGAGAGAGGCTTGGATTGGTGTCTCCCGCGTTGCGCATTCAGGATTATGACATAGCAGACTAGTTCAAGTAGCGATCAAATCGGTCTGTACAAGAAAATCAGGTTGCACATCATTGATGTAGGCAAAAATCGCGCACCTCCCTCTCTACATCAAGATCTTTATTTAGAGCTATATATTTGGTTGACGTGCTCGCTTGGTGATGCTTGATGATTCGAAGCGACAAATTAGGGTACTAAGCACAGGGACTGGCATTATGACCACTAAGATATGTTCTAGCTTCTGTTCGATTTTTCAATATCATCACGCGACGTAGAGATAACTCGTATCTTTGTGAAGCACAAGGCTGAAGGGTCAACGAATGAAATAAGATACGAAAAGTGGAGACTCAAAATATATCTACGCACTGTGATACCAGCGGTTGTGTCGCTGTCCAAAGAGTAACTCCCGCAGTCCATGAGCCTTCCTACACAAGCGAATCATATTGTTCCGGAATATCAATGAAGAAAATCAGGCATGAATGACGAGAAGAACAGAAAATTGCTGACATCGCGTATCAGAGAGATCTGGAGTAGCCACATTTGTTGTCATGTATGTCATTCGCCGTTCCTAATTGGCTACGGGCATGAGTCTTCGGTCACCAGGAAAGGTCACATAAAAGGAGCGTGAGTAGAGACTGTGAATTATTCTGGCAGCCAGGCATTGTGCGATAGTTGTGAGGGAATAAGAGCCTAGAACGTCAAGAAAATATCGACTTCAATGGAGTGTATCATTGAACAGTGTTATCAGGGCCAATATATGGTACGTAGACAGCACATACGGAGATCTTTGAGACGCCTAGCAAGTTACTGTAGTTCAGTTGCTCCGGAAAACGCGGCCTCTGATCATGTAGTCGAATTTTCAGTATGATCATTGGTGGTCTTCAAACGGCCTTGATAACATGCTCAGTCTCAGCGTATTCTACGGCTATTACGGTAACGTGCTTCGAGTTTACTATGTTCTCGAACACGATCTTTGGGCCCTTTGAATCGCGTACTCTGAGTGTGTCAACGTTCTGAATCAAGCTTGCTAATCTGTACCCCCGTTTCCTGACGAAGGCCCTACAGCTTCAAGGAAGTAGTGATGGAATGATAAGATGTTGAATTCCAATAGAATCGGCAGTTGAAGCCGGAAGAGAAAGGGTCAAATGCCATATCGGGAATAGCACGTGACGTTTTTCGCGATTCTTGTCTCCCCCACAAGCATCTGCTGTGCCCTTTCGTGTTTGCACCTTCGAACAAATGTAATGCCAATAACTCCCTAGAAAGATTCAAATTTCAAGCTGGATTGTCTGCTTCACGAAGGCCCCGGGTAAGATCACTGCTTTATATCGTGAGGTGAACGCCCCTTTTCAACGTAGCTTCGTTCAGGCAGTAAAAACATCCCTATTTAGTGCTGCTAATTCACACCAGTCTCATCTCGAGGCTGAGATCGTCACCTCGATTTCCTTCACAATACCAGACCCTGTCGAAAGTAGCGTCAATCAGCCAATTTAGTATTTCTAGTCTCTCTTTTTTTTCGCAGAGCCTGACATAACTATCTCTCTTGATGAGTAATTTTCACAAGAAAAACAATTCATGCAAGTCTTGAAGCTAGGGGAAACGTAATCCAGGAGAGGGACAGCTGTGGCGTGGCAACCTCGAGGCAAGAAAGAAGCACGGAGAGGTAAGCAGAATTCCTAAATTGGTGCTCGGCGCCTGTTGTCAAGTTCCATTCAAAACTCTATTGAAGGGCAGGCATATATATATATATCGCCGTCTCATCGCTTCCTTTCTTTCTACCACCATGGTCGCTGTTTGTCCTAAGATCCTTTCCGCAGGCCACTGCGATGATGATTCCTGTCGCTTTCGACACGATGTCCTTATATGTAAGCCATGCCGAAGGATTTGCCCTGACCAACGCGCACTCGGCGCGCACCTGATCTCGAAAAAGCACCTGGCAGCAACATCTAGTATACCTGCAATATGCTACTGCAACGTTTGCGACAGGACAATGGGACGGATTAGTTGGGATCCGCACGTCCGTGGTTCGCGTCACCTCAAAGAGGCCAAACGACGAGGTATCTCTCCCAATGTGCAACCAGAAGTGCCTGAGGAGGTCGCAGGTTACACCTTTTGTCCTCCTTGCAACAGCCATATCCCTCACAAGGCGTGGAATGCCCACATTGCTGGTAGAAAACACAGAGTGCGAACACAGTACACCAAGTTTACTTCTGCCCTCGAAGAAGCCGAAGAAGATAAACATGGCGTCACTGTCGAAGGGAACTTGGACTTTGATGTCGTCGATCCGAGCACAGCAAGCACAGGTGTCTCCAAGAAAGTCACTATCAACACTACTGTCCCCCATGCACGGCTCTCTGTGTTTGTCCGTTTAGCGTTCTCGAAACACCGATCGGCGTTTTCTCCGTACGTTCTTTGGAGTGATATTTGCATGTCAACATTGTCTAAGTCCTTATTTACAGATTCGTTGTTACGCCTCTTGGGACATCCCAAGTAAAGTATCGTCAATCAGTGGTACTTACCATTTCCGGCGCTCAAAAATTCCCTGGCCGCGCCGATGACAGGCTCGAACTCGTGTTTGAGGATCAGCAGCTGAACACGCAGTTCATCATATGTCGACCTATTCATATCACTGTCGGCGACTCCGCAGCTCACAAGGCACTGCAGCCGAAAGCTCCATATGTCCCAAAAATACGAACGACGCGTCACCCTGAGACGAAGGTTGTTGAAGGAGAAAAGCCACCAGCTCTTGGTGCCGTTCCCTACGTTGTCAAACTTCCAAAATTCGACATTCCAAAGAATTTGCTTACCACTCTGGCGACCGGCTCCGTTCCGGAGACCGTGAGGCGCCTTCGAGAGATATTCCTCCCCCCTACGATCGAGGGTGCTTCGTATGGGAGACATTTTCGTCATCTTATTTGGGTCGAAGAGTATAAGTCGAGGTCAGTAATGCTATTTTTATGCCCGTCTTCCTACTAATACCTCTCGCTCTGTAGCCGAGACTTGGAGTACTATGATATACCCAATTCCACACTTACACGAAACAGAAGATACTACCAGTGCGTGTCAGCATTATTGCGCTTCCTTTCCTCATGCGTATTGCGATAGCCTTGAGGTTCCTGGATTGGCCGAAAAAAGGCCTAGTGTCCTCGTTGGTTTGTACCGCAGCCATTGAATTTCCCAGTGTCACTGAAGAAAAGTAGGAGACAATATCTTCGTTCGAAAGAGTGATGCACCCGAAGGCCATTGGTATTCGGGCTGCGTTCATTTCGTCCATCAGAAGGAAGTTGGTCTATGTTTCAATTATTCATTCAAAACGACCAGCACTGACAGATTCCTCGTACGCTTCAAACTGAACCGATACCCTCTTCGACGACAACACCAAGCTTTGGAAACGGCCTTCGCTCCACCGCGTTTACTTCTGCCCACGGAACAGCATGTCCTCGCACCATCGAGAGCATCACTATGGAGCGCTTTCAACAAGTTGATCGATACCAACACACGGCAAAGACAGGCGGTCGACTGCATCCTTCGTCAACCTGGGGGATCCGTCCCCTTCATCATCTTTGGGCCGTAAGTCGTTTGTATCTATGACCCGCGGAACGGCAGTTGACCATTTCCTAGGCCCGGTACGGGGAAAACTATCACTACAGTAGAAGCCATTAGACAAATTCATGCCGCCAATCCCAGAGCTCGCATTCTTGCATGTGCTCCGAGTAACTCGGCTGCGGATCTCATCGCGTCTCGTCTTTCAATGCTGGGAAGTGATGCGCTCTTCCGATTCTATGCCCCATCCAGACCTAAGCAAGCTGTACCTCATGAGCTTGAGCCTTTCACCTACGTCAATGAAGATGGTAACTTTTCCGTTCCCATCTTGCCTCGTGTTCGCCAATTCAGGGTCATTGTTTCTACATGTGTCTCCGCTTCGGTTTTCTTCGGTATCGGTGTCCCACGAGGACACTTCACGCATATTTTCATTGATGAAGCTGGCCAGGCTACGGAGCCAGAGGCGATGATCGCCGTAAAGACTATGGCTGATAACACGACTAATGTTATCCTGTCGGGCGATCCCAAGCAGCTTGGCCCAATCATCAGGTCACCAGTGGCGCGAGATTTGGGTTTGGAGATCAGTTACATCGAAAGACTAATGAAGATGAACGTCTATGACGAGGAGGATCATGATGGCGACCACCCGTTAGTCACATTCCTTTATTTGTTCGTGCCCTTGGGTTTAATTGCACGTTGAAATATATCTGCAGGGTGGTCAAATTGACGCAGAATTTCCGATCCCATCCCGCAATCCTCAAGTTCCCAGACGAACGGTTCTATAAGGGGGAGCTCCAACCCTGCGGCGACCCCAAAGTCATTACTTCCTTCATCGGGTCGAAACATCTCGAGGCGAAGATATTTCCTATCGTGTTTCATGCCATGACAGGGGAGGATGCGCGCGAAGCATCGTCTCCATCATTCTTCAATGTCGACGAGGTTCTGGATGTCAAGAAAACAGTGGAAGAGTTGCGCTCTGATTGGAAAATGCAGCTCAGTTCGTGACCACGACATTTTCATTGGTTTTAAACCATCCCATATTAACGGCTGCTTTTCTAGCTGACGATGATATCGGTGTGATTGCGCCATATCACGCTCAAGTTCTTAAGATCAGGAATGTATTGAGGGGCCGATACGATGGCATCAAGGTTGGGAGCGTTGAGGAGTTTCAGGGACAAGTGAAAAAAAGCGATGCTATGTCATTATTCTGCGCTGACGATGGGTTTTCATTTAGGAGCGCAAGGTTATTATCATATCAACGGTCAGAAGCGGCAGAGAGTTCGTAGAATTTGACCTACGCCATACTCTTGGATTCGTTGCCAGCCCTCGCCGCTTTAATGGTAAAATGCAAACCTCCATTTATCTGTCTTCATATATCTCACCTCATTTACAGTGGCTATAACCCGAGCGAAGGCACTTGTCGTCATAGTCGGGGACCCGACCGTCCTCTCTCTAGATCCTCTCTGGCGGTCTTTCCTCAATTATGTCTACAAACACGGTGGATGGAGAGGGTTACCAATTTCATGGGATCCTGATGCAGATGTGGATGGGAGTGGGGGCTATGACCGCGCTATCCGGGAGGCTGCGGAAAGGGATATGAATGAATTTACCAGGAAGTTGGAGGCGATGACGCTAGCTGGTGTTGGGGAGGATGAAGATGTCGTGGATCGTCCTTGGACGCGTCATGATGGATAAGCTGTGGTCATGATTCTTTCCAGTCATGTATACTTGGTGCTTTTCAGGTATTTCTTTACGCGATTGTTACACTCCGTTCCTGCTACGCTTCCAATCATAAGTTCTCCTGGGAGGCTGGGACTGTGTTGGTACGGCTTTCTGAACAGCACTTGCCTAAGTCAACATAAGTAATCAGTTCCATTGCGATCTTCTTCTCTAGATGTTGATATTCTTCCCATAGAATACATTTTACCGAGTCCGAGTCGAGTCATACAGGTTTCATCAGTGCACTGGTATAACTGATGCAAGTGATTTCTCTTGCTAAAAGTAGTATGGATCTAATCATGCTGCAATGCCGTGGGGATCGAATGATCACAAAGGTGATTCGGAAGAACGATTTGCTGTGTAGTAAAGTCCGGGCTCTAACGCCCTCAGCAAATATGGGCTTCGAACACTGTGTATACACCGGTCATGGGTCTTCCTGCCTGGCGATCTCGGACATATTTCCGTCCGTTCTTCCAGCCTGAGGGTTGAAATGTCCATCGACGATATGCTATACTAAGAGGATATCATCTTCTATCAATGGACCCAAAAAGCCCTAATACCGGTAAAAATCTGAGGCGGTGAGTTGGAAGTCCAGGACCTGCAAAGTATGGGAGCACTGGCCTTGATGAAGACCACAGATTTCTATTTCAATCCTTGGCTTGTATTTATTATGGATAGCTTCGTTATTTCTCAAATGAGTCATTGGATATTCTGCGCAATGAACTGCGTGTCATCTCTCAGGCATATGCCAAATGGAAGCCTCGGGTCAATCTTTCTAAGGTCCGAATGACGTTCTTTATACTGACTGCGACAGAACATCGAAGGCTTTTGTTACAATCTGGCTCATGAAAGGAAGGGGTTGCTGATCAGATCCGGTCTGGAGGTGCTTTAGGCTGATCACTGTTTAAACGCCCAAACATCTGTTCCTTGAACCGCAAGTCGTTTCCGGTACTGTCTTTGCAGCGGTCAGATGATCTTTCGGGTG
Organism: Armillaria luteobubalina; assembly: GCA_030435615.1. Lineage (NCBI taxonomy): Eukaryota > Fungi > Basidiomycota > Agaricomycetes > Agaricales > Physalacriaceae > Armillaria > Armillaria luteobubalina. Next base: position 699,655 of record JAUEPU010000029.1, on the reverse strand, counting down.
CATCAACTGATGCATCGAAGTTACCTTGGTCTGTAAGCCACTATCGGCACACGCTGTTCTATAATACTGGAAACCGCTTATTCGGATGTTTAAGTTAGCCTGTTGATCGTTTATGGACTCTCATCGATGATCTCCTAGCCTGGTATTCACCAACACTGATGCGTTTCATCAATACACTGGTATTGAACAATCTTCTATCTCGGTGGATCCGATCACTTAATCAAGGAGATGTTTGCTTTGCCGTTGAGATTCTGGTTGTCTGGTTCGCCCACGTATCTACTCGGGGCCAGATATTTCGCTCTCATCCGCGGCGTGTTCCCTTCAACCATCAGGATCTGGGCTCTTAATTGAACGACGGCCCGTCTTCGCACAGCAGCAACCAAGGAATCAATCTTCGACACAGCACCGTCCCCGTGGAACCCCCCATCGACAGTCATATAACCCACACGCGTTCATGAATTTTGACTCAGAAAGATTCACGCTATGAACTCGCCGCAAAAACCTCAAGTCCGAGTCGAGCCAAAACCGCCCACAAGTCAAATCACTTCCCCGCTCCTCGCAACACTGAGGCAGTTCCCTATGCCTCCACCATTTACTAGTCCGGATGGGAGGCTACACGTTCCTGCTAGTGGAGACGATAAGAAGCACAGGAAGAGTCAAAGCGCTCCCTGAGCTTGATGCGGTGAGTTGAGCCTTTCCTCACTAACCTAAAAGGGCCCTCATCAAGGTTTGCTGAATAGTTGGCGTTCACTGTGACAAGGACGATGGGGACATTGGAGAAGGATTCAGATCCGACCCTGACTTGGCTGCTTTAGTGATAATGGACTTTTCATATATAGGATGGATAGACGCGCTTTCTCGGTGCATCATTGAATAAAGTATCCTTGAAGCTGGCATGTTTCGTAGTCAGTCCCGATGACTCGTTGGCTGCAGATGGTTAACCTATTTTTTCCGCTCACTTCGTCTGAGAGTAACATGACTCAGCGATTCCAACGGAAAGTATTCTTGAGAAGGGGTTGAAATCGTGACCGACATTAAGTGGGGGAGGATTGATTTAGTATTATCGAAGCATACCAGGGGTTCAACAGCTGATGCACGACCTGGTAAAAAGACTGTAAAGCCGAGTAATCGCCAACTTGGCAACGCTAGGATGCGAAGGACTTCAAACTATACGAATTCAAACGTAGTGGACAAAGGGAAAGAAACACGTGCTGGTATTGACTACAAGTACAGGACAATATATCCGTTGCTCATCCTATCGGGCCATATTTAGACATACCGACAGGCTAAAAGTTGATGATGAGCTTCAGAGCATTATTCTTCGCTGCCGCCCCAAAAGTATCGTAAGCTTTGTCATCTCCGAGAACTTGTACGTGTGCGTCACCAACCCGGCAGTCTTGAGCTTTCCTGCGTCGACAAGCTTGATCAGCATAGGCGAAGTCGAAGCATCCACGAGACGCGTCGTGATAGCTAATTTAGGAACCATCAGGTCCCGCGATTCTTGGCACGGTCAGATGACAGCTTACTTATGTTTTTGTCCCATAGCTTCTCCAGGTGTAAATCTACTTTGCACCCGTGGACGCCAAGGTTTGCTATGGTTCCTCCCGGGGCGATTATCTCCTGACATAGCGCGAACGTCGCAGGAACACCAACAGCTTCGATGACGGTGTCGACGCCCTTTCCGTTTGTGAGAGCTTTGACCGCTCCAACTACATCCGTACCCTGGGAGGAAACGATACCGTGAGTCGCTCCCAGAGTCTTGGCCATCTCGATTCGGTTGGCGTCAAGGTCGATCATGATAATATGAGAGGGAGAATACAGCTGCGAAGTGAGCATAGCGCCAAGACCGACAGGACCGCCACCAACGATGGCGAGGGAACTTCCCGGGGACACCTGAGTCGCGTATTTTGAGAAGGTGCACGCAGTTGTATTAAAAGCCTTACCCTTCCGTTCAGAACTCCACATTCGAATCCCGTTGGTAACACATCGCTGATCATCACCTGCTCCTCGGCGGTCGCGCCTTTGACCATGGGATGCAGGCTGCCGTCAGCATAGGGGATACGGACATATTCGGCTTGAGTGCCATGGATAGTATTCCCTAGAATCCACCCACCATCGATGCAGTGCGAGGGCATACCCTTGCGGCAGTATTCGCAGCTGGAACAGGAAGTAATGCAGGAAACGATGACATTGTGACCTGGTTTAAATCTCATGACACCGTCACCGACAGATTGTACGACGGCGATGCCTTCGTGGCCTAAGATTCGACCAGTATCGCATGTAGCGACGTCGCCTTTGAGAATGTGCAGGTCCGTGCCTAGAATCTTATGAGATGCTTTTCGTATAGAGGAGAGAGGCCATGGAAGCTTACCACAGATCGTCGTTTTGACCATCTTCACGATGGCATCGGTGGACTTGAGAATCGTTGGTCGTGGACGATCCTGTAGAGTAGGCTGACCTTTCCCTGAAAAGACGAGCGCTTTCATTGTGTTCGACCTACAAAAGGTGAGAAACGCGGGTTCTGAGGGCAAGTTGGTTACCTCACATGGTGGTCCTGGTGGTAGATAAGTTCCTCCTGGTCTGTGGAGCTGCTGCTCTATAACTGTGCCGTCGGAATGCCCCATGATGTGAAACTGTCGTAAAAGCCCTTCCGCCAACGGTAAATGTAGGCCGGGGAGCCACGAAAATGATGCGAGCGCGAATCATATGAACAGCTTACGATGCACAAAAAACATTGGAAATGTTAAGACTTTATAATGAATCGACCAATATATTAGTCTCATCTTCATAAGCATGCGGGCGCTGCATCCGACGCGCTCGAACTGGATCGAGAGTGCTCGAAAGCGGGGCCGGTATGGTCTTTTGTAGCCTAGGACTTTATATGTATTGTGAAGCAGGTGACCAGAGGTGATTGACCCGCAAAATTAAATTTATGTGAGAACTTTCGGGCCGATATTCTGAGATGCGGCTCAAGCCGAAAAATAATGATGCGACTCTAACCATGATCTTTCGTCGAAGGAACTTATTTCTAACGTACCTGTTTTTCGCACAAAGGAAATGTATAGTGGCAATGAAAGAAATTTACTTATGCACTTTCCGTCTGGCCTGCAAAAATTCTCCCTGCCAAAATCTGGTTTGCAAAAGATGGAAGCACATCCAAGGAGATGTTTTCAGCTCTGTGAACACTTTCTGACAAAATTTCTTCTGGTCGAAATCGCTAGGAATCGGGAGTGATTGGGACAGAACATTTGAAGATCATGTTGTTATAGAGGGATAGGGGTGAGCAATGTTGCCAGAATCAGTGCGCTCCTATGTCTTTTTTCCTGTCTCCTTTTGACAGGCTGCGGGTCAGTATTAGGACACGTCTAGGACGATGGTGGGAGAAAGAAAGAAAGGAATGCTGATGGGGGAAAACGAAGGAAAGCTCCCCTTTTATGGTCAAAGGGCGGCGATCCGCGCATGACGACGATGACGCGTCGTGAGATTAAAAAAGGTTTAAACAGCAGTCACGTTATTCACGCGTGAGTGTATACACGTGGGCGTCTCCGTGATTAATTTTTCTCTCCGGAAGCCGTCAAACAGACAGTGAAGAACATCACTATCACGCCTCCGGCGAACCAAAATGGACACGTCCTCGCAGGTATTCAATATCAACCTCATGAGAGCAGATTGCGGACGCTGATGGGATATTTTTGTAATGCAGAGTAGCTTTGATGGAACGTGACAGTCGGGCATGTCGAGGAGACATCTCCAGGTGCGTGCGTCGGGTATATCGTACTTGTTCTCTATTTTGATCATCTGCCATAGGTTTCGAAACCTTTTAGGTATTCAAAGGCTCGGTAATGGGGTAGAACCAACGTTTTCCCTAGCGGCGTTCGCGTTCACGGGTACTCTTCCCTTAAGCTTCGTCCAATGAGCTCTACAGAGACAGTACCCCCTCGGTCCGAATCATGCAGTTTTCGTTACTCTAATTCGTCCGCTACCTTCTATCGGTTGCGTGGATATCACGGTCATTTTCTTCCGTGCAGCTTCCGTATGTCAGACTTCCCTTGGCCTTTCGTAGACTCACACCGTCGTCGACAACGTTAACACGCTCTGTCGCCTTACCTAGGTGCTCTCTTCCCATCGAAGTTCTATCCTCCTCGCCGCTGTCACGAACCATTCAAGAACTCTTCTATGTCTTGAATTTGGTAAACCCCCGGGCATGAAATGGGAGAACACTGGCCGTCTTTCTTCTGTATTCGCAGTCGGGTACGAGAACCCCGAGTCAGAAGCCTCGCTCCTTGTGCCTTGCAGTTCTACATTTAGTTAATTGTCCAAGTCTATCCCAAGAGAATGGCCTTGGGCAATTTTCATTTTGATGATTAATTGCAGCGGCTCCATTCATGTTGCCGCCACTTGGGATTCAAATTGTGGGTCCGAAAAGCTGCTGGGATTCTCTCTTATACTGGACAGTGCCCTTCGCCTCCGTGTCTTCTGTGGTGCTGGAGGATGCTCTAGCACTATTTTTAGCAGACCCTAGTTCATCAATGGGTGCTATCGCAAGCCTCTTGTTTCGAGAGGACAAAAGCAGCCGTAGACGAGTCAAAAGGAGATGTCATACAGACGGTCTCCAGCGGTTCTCTCAATCTCTTCAAGCGACGGGCAGCGGAATTCATCCAAGGCGCCTGGCAAGCCTTGTACGTTTAAGATTTAAATGAAGCGACTTACCCAAGGGGACCATAAGTAGAAAGTCTGCTGTCCCACCCTTCAATCCAACATTCCACAATAGGTCTCTGCATACCAAGAGACACCCCTCTTGGCTCCCAATGATCTTGGCCTGAAAGAAACTCAACAGAAATTGTCCCCGGAGTTGGAGTTGGAGAGGTTTCTTTAGACGTCTTTCGTCCGTTGGAAATCAGATGCTAACAATTCTGTTTCTGGCCGGATGGAAACCGTATAAGGAAATTCTATCAGTGCTACTACATATTTCTTTTGTGCAGAAACTCAGGCATCCCTGAAGTGCTCACAAAGGACAACGCCGGAAAGCACCTACCATATGGAATTAAACTTACCCTGCACACTTGGTTGACCGTCTCGGTGTCTAATGTGGAGGGCGGACCCTAGCGGTAAGAAAAAACTTCCTCCAGGTGAATGTTAACCGAAGCCTCGCATCCAGACGGCAAAGCCGAAACGAGGGTGCACATACCCCTCGGCGGTCTCGGAGAGCACCCAAGCCCTCAGGATTGAGTAATGCCCGCAGTGACGGAGGTTAATTAATGCTAGGCACGTACACAAGCTCTTACGTCCCTTTCCTAACCTTAAGTCAGACATACCATACCGCGTCACCGCCCATCATCCTATATTCGCAACCGCACAGTCCCTCAAGTTCTCCCGCGATACGTTCGTCGTCCCTCCTCCCCAAAACAAAGCCTTGCGTTCGAAGCGACCCCACCCACCCGTATCATATCGGGGCCCGGTTCCCTAGCCAACATCACAAGTACCTTGCGCTAATCCTTGTTCGATCAGAAAATACATATCAGAGTTCTCTATATACATGTGTGTGTGCCTAACCAAGACCCAAAAAATGATAAAGAGGTACAGTAGTAGTAAGATTGCGTCATACAAAAAACGATGTGTTATACAGATATATTACATGCGTGTGGGGAGGAGAGCATAAAGATCTATAAGCGGAAGAGCGGAGGCGACATGATTCGCTCACAGCCGGGTCGAGGTCAGTTAGAACTTTTCGATTTTCGTTTCTCAAAGCAGGGTGGTTGTTGCGTGGGTAAACACAAAGCGTAAAGGGGGGAGGAAATCGTAATGGGGCGTGGTAGATGAACGGTATATGCCAGAAAGATGTAGGACAGATAACAAACAGCATTAAAACAGAGAAGAACGAAAATGGCCATCATAGCAGCTTTGATTGCTTCAGATGCTGTCGAATGACCATGTCACGGACTATAATGCACAATCAGTATCGTACCACATGCTGGTGTTGATGGCATATGACATACCACTCGCTATGATCCCTGCGGTAGTCGCAGTATCCTATAATCACCCCACGTTAGCTCCCCCCCATTCTACAAACAAAAAGACAAGCACTAACCGTAACAGACGTACAAAATGCATAAAACTTGCGCGGATTAGGCGAATACTCCCGATGTATGGCGTTGAATTTACTCCTCAGGTCTACAAAACGTCAGCGCAACCCACCCATCAACTGAGCACACGCTCACATTTGCTAACCGTATCCAAGTCGTTCTCCCTATCGCCGTAGCTCCTTACATATTTTGACAGCCTAGACAGGGTTAATCAGACGTGGGACCTGAAACGCGTCATAGATAATAACGTACCTGATACCTGCCTTCAGCTTCGATTCGAGGATATCACATTTATTGAGGAAGAGCACGAGGTCGACGTTTGCGAGTAGTTTATTCTGACAAACTGCCTTCCAAAGGAGCACAGAGTCCTCCTGAAACCGGCAATCAGTCGAGGGCAAGTACGTAGTTCGGGAGCACGTACCAAACGATTCACAGTTCTATCTTCTGACAGGACTTGATCGAAGCCTGATATTGGCGCAAGGAAAATGATTGCGTCGACTGTTTGAGAGGTTAAATAAGCCGATGGACGCAGGCAGAGCTGAAACTGAATACTTGCCATCATCAAAGAATGGTACCCAAGTTTCTTGAAAATGATGCTGATCAGTGGACGTCCGTTGGAGAGGATTTATTTAGATACTTACGACGCTATAGAGGGGTGGGAAGTCAGAAGCAAGGTCAAAAATACAGTTGGGGATAAGCTTCACCTGACTTCTACTTCCACCGACGTCGACTATTCTCCACTCCGTCCCTGAGTCCCTCCCAGCGGAAACCTCCATTTCGAATCTATACTCCGACACGCCGACAGTTTTCAGACGGGCTTTCAGAACATCGTCTATTAGAAACATATAAGTATCCGGAGGCGCTTTGATAATAATCACGACTACCATCGGTGGGCATATATTTTAGGGATGTGATTCTCTCCAAATCATTCAAGAAACTGTGGGAGTCGTCAGCGTGTAGAAAGTCCCATGGTGCAAGAATACTCACAATCCTGGAAACTCTTCCAAACGTATTCTCTTTTTCTTGAGAACCCGACGAACACCCTTATCAGACCAGAGGTGAATCATGTCTCTCCGACATGAATGAAGAACTTCCTGAGGTTCATCGGGGGTCTCCAAACCAATATCACCCGCACTGACGGGTCGACTACCACCTGAAGATGAAGAAGTATCGATGCTTGTGGAACTCGGGTAGTGAACTCTGGCACGCGCGAGGCCGCCCTTCCACGCGGGCCCTGGTCGGACAAAAATCTCCGATGTACGTACTGACGAGGAATGGGAGGGTCCCGCAAGATGTGTAGCTTCGTCTTCATCAGGGGGAACGAGCTTCGCTATCAGAAGCTGTTCGATATGTTTCAAAGGTAGTAGACGCATTCGTAGTTCGTCAAAACTCGAAGAAGGCGGCGGTAGAGGAGGTTGGGAACGATAGAAATGGTTGTCAGGGTCTGAGTCCGGTTCTGACTCGTTGCCAGAATCGAGGCGAGCGTCGATAGAGCTGTCTTGGCTGAAGGCTACGAAATCATTAGAACCACCTTTGGAATGGGAAGGTTTGCGCTTGTTGGAGGGGCTCCTACGGTGTCCCCGAACAGGAGAAGTAGACGGAGAAGCCGGACGAGCAACAGCATCGAGAATAGTTCGTATTGAACGAACTATATTGAGCTGAATGACGGCCCGCCAAAGGATACGTTCTTCACGGAAGGCTGTAGGAGTATACAATCGCTGAAACTCTGCAAATAAAGTTGAGAAGGAAAAACGTAGAGAAAGTCGAGAAACACACGTCGAAGGGTAGTGGATTTGCCTAACCGAAATGACTGAAATGAACAAGCCGATAGTCGCTGAGATTGCGCAGCACTCACCAGATTCACTCTGGCCAAGTAACAGTAGCCTCACAATCCGTTTCTTCCGTCGCGCCTGACGTTCTGCCTTGATGCTGGCATCGATGGCAAGACTGACCCGTCGAGCCTCATCCTCCCGGGCGATACGTAGCTCACGGTCCTCTGGGGATTCGTCAACGGGTGGCTTGAGTGCCTCGTCGAAGGGGTCGTCAGTGGGTTTCATGCTATGGAGAGCAGCGACCGGCATCCCTGGTGGTGGTCAAGAAGTAAGGAGCGAGAGCTGTGTGAACGGAGATTGGAGGGGAATCCTAGGTCCCAGGCACAATTTGAATATTGGCTCGCATGGCATCACGTGATGACCACGCGGCACATACCGGCAATTTGATTTTCGGCTTTTGCTTGCGCTCAGTGGGACCTGGCAGCCAGGCATCATAATCCTCCTGGGTTGTCCATGCCTTCTGTTCGCCAGGGCCCAGGGACCGCGTTCAGTGCATCTGCAGGGGTCCTATCGTATGTTTACCTTGCTGCCTCGAGGTCTTGTTCCTGAGCACCGGCCAGGCACCGAGGAACGATCATTCCTTACGCATTTAAATCCCAGCGTCTACCCGCTTTCCTTTAACGTTGCCGCCTGGGTCGGTCTTTACGCTGATTCGTTTTCCAATTTCTCTCGTAGCCCCCCCCCCCCAAAGGCCCTCCGGTAATCCTACTAAATTTCACTTTAAAAAACTGTATTCCGAGGAGACGGAGTAGCGCCCATCATATGACGGAGTAGAGCTCCACTTTCAACGGTATCACACCGCAGCTTTCCCCCCAACGGTCCCTGTAAATCACAGGCCATCTGATAAGAGCTCGGGGTCGGGTCGCACCAACTGCTACCGATCCGGGCGCCCATTTACAGCCACATACAGCAGTTACTACATACGCTGTACCAATGCTACCGATCCGAATATCTCCCACATCCTCCGTTCAAATTTCCCATTCAAGTCTTGCCCAGTATCAGGCTTTCTGTCCAAAAATACCGGATCACGAGCCTAATGAATAGTGGGGACTTTACAGGTACATAACTCTATGACGAATGCGAAAGTCAGGAACCAGGTCCAGTACCATCGAAGAGCACAGCTCAGGTATCCATGCGCCTGTAATGCTCCCACCCTAGGCATCATCACTGCCGGCATAGATACAACCGCCGTTCACTCCATTCACACGCACCCTCTAAATACTCTATTACTCCCCTTTGCTGACACTGAAACTTCATGGTCAACTGGGTCCACGGGGCCCGTCCCGTCTCTTCATCTGCCTCACCGCAATACACATCCGCTACAACACCATCCCGCCAAACTTGAACCAAGGCGTGTAGTAACAACCGATTGAACTCGTGCAGTGATCGATCTGATTTACAAGGTCCCATCATCGTTCTCGTTCAGATAGTATTCGTGCCCTGAGGAATGCATCTTCAAAGCAAACATAAAGCGTCGCCGGTAAGCGCCCATAGTTGTGTCGGTTAACCAGCCGTCGCCACATGCTGCATCTCTAGACTCGGAGGCTAGATTTCCATCTCGGATTCGAACAGCCCCAGAATACATCTCTACTCTGGACCGTACAACTAACGTACTGCACCGACAGCAGCAATAGTTAATCGTACACCCTTCTCCTGCTATAAACGGGTGCGTGTGGTACGCTTCTCCCGAAAGCGATCAGTAGTTCCTTTTTCTTCCTCCTCCGGTACCGGCTCCTTCTCCATCCTATCAGGGCAACTTCACCCGTTACCCACCCCTTCTCACCCAATCAACCGTTTCCCCGGAATTTGGACATGCCTGATTAGCAGCTTTAATACTATGGAAGAACTTTGGCATATTATAGTAAGCTCAGGAACCTAGTCAGCATGTAATGGACAAAATCCAGGGCTGAGAAAAGACTATCAGATAACCTTTCATTCTTCGGACAATTAAAGAAGCTCGTACTTCTGGAAGACGAACACGCGTTGGAGACGTAGCAGATGATGACGCATAGCATGACTCGATTTCATGTACTAGTCAGATATATATACATAAAATGAATACCCTCCGACTATCACTAGTTTCATTCCCGTCGGCGATAACATGGTAGAATGTCGACGGAGGTTATATTGGCATTATAGACACCACGGGCTTAGAAGATACATTATACTTCATGTCGAGACATGCACACTAGTCCTACAGCCACACTTCACAGCCCGATACAACAAGTACCAGGAAAAGCGTATGATGAGAAACTTATATGTTCGCTACTTCGGACCGTGAAAGACTGCGCGCTCTCACACCCCAACAAAATGGAATTTCTATGCAAAAGTTGGAAAAAATCAAAGCTCACCCGCAGACGGGAACTGGTTCCAGACTTCTGATGCAGAATGGGCAAAGGTCACCTCATATTCCCGAATTGAGGATAGCGAAACGGGTGTGGGAGAATGATCTGGGATTCAATGGCAATTAAAGCTTAAATATAAAACTGCCAGCGTCACGATGGATACATTCGACAGATATAGAACCGCGCTTGCAGCATATGATGGATTTGGGTATGTCAGTGGAGCATTGGACTTGACCGTAATCAGGAAATCGCCTGGGACTTTCAATTTTTTATACGGCCTTCGACGTTACGTTCGACGCACCATGCTCTCACTTCGAAGTTCACGTATCACAGTTAAGACCGTTCTCTTCCCCTACGAAAACAGATGTCAGCATCAACACATATCCAAGTGACTGCGACCTTGCGGAACTGCAAATATGAAATGCGACATAGTAGGTAAGCTCTCACCGGAGGGACGAACACACAATCGCCTTGATACATGTTCCATGTGCTGCAGGATCCCGCAAACAATACTGTATTCCTGAATCGGAAAGACGGGATTAGCAGTAGGTATCACCGTTCGACGGTCGTTTGGGCGATGAAACCCCACCCCGCCCCGCACGGCAATCCAAATTCCATCTGAAGCGGGGCGTACACGAACTGATAGGGGCATTCGTTGCGATTGGCTAAAGGCTCCGACGATTGCTGTAAGCCAAGGCTCTGATAATTCAAGAAGACGCTCGGACATCGGGAAGATAGCCTATGTATCGCGCTTAGTGGACGTTTCGTCGGCTTTGGGGTGGGCACACCGCTTGATCACCTCCGCAAAAGATGCTTGACCAAGTGGAAAACGAAAACATAGGTACAATGAATTGTACGAGTTCTAGGTGGGCGCCGAAGTGGAGCTAGCAGGGTACGTTAATGAGAATTCGGTTCTATGGAAGGAATGCAACAGGCTTATCAATTAGGCCGCTTCTCAGCTGGGCTAGGCACACAGAGCTTTCGCGACGTGAGAATGCAACATCGGTAGGACTTACCACCCTAGAGCGGCTACAATAGAGCCAAATACTGTCACCTGTTGGGAAAGAGAAAGAACGGCACCGCCGCCTGAGTCTTCATCGGAATGAAGCCGAAGGGAAAGTGACCCGAATCCCAAACCACTGGGCTGATTTAGTGGAATGGCGTGAGTCGTTCCGATTCTCAGTTTTACACGGTCCTATGGTTCGACCTATTACCCACTTTATTGTTTCCTCTGGGCGGTGGGGTGCAATGAATAGAAGCCATATGATTGGTATCATCCCATAGAAAGTGAGGATGCATTGGCATAGATATCTATTGCACAACCACATCAGCTGTCCATGTTAGCTCTCGGGCAAAAATGACACGTACAATTCTCTGAGGTGTCGGTTAGCACCGCCGATAGAACGTACACAATAAGAAAACAAGTGCTGGAGACAACGGAGAAATTATACCGCGTTCCTTCGATGATTCTGATTAAGCTAGTAATTTTCAATAGTTTTTAACTGGTCAGACTTCAAATCTTAGTTAGCATGGGGCGTGGTTGGTCGATGATAAAGATGATAGGTCTGGATCATCTTCAAATGCACGTTGGGCAAAAAGAAACCTGTCCATCTGTCAGTTTTAATATTAAAAAACCACATCTTTGAACCTCCTCATAGCCGTTCGATCAAGAAAAGAAAAGATGTAAGAAGTTGGAGCGCGGCTGAACAGGCGGTTCTGAGGCCCAGTCTGGTTTTGGTGAGAGGGAAATAGTCGAGTTCGTTATTCTCTTCCAGGAAATTGATCTAGTAGTTACCCGCTGCAATCGCCGGTAGATGCCGACTGATCACCATGCTGTACCGGCCCGATAGTGCCGAATTAATGTTCAACAACCTTTCCTCGTAAACGACTACCATGGCTTGGAATGGTTTCGACTTTCGCATTACCCACGCGACTAAATTTACTATCTTCGATAACTTGGGAACTCCCTCTGCTATTGGTTTCTCGGAAAACAGTCGGGCGCTCGAACTTCTGGATGCCCTAAGTAGAAGTCCGATAGAAGACTATCCCAGTGGACACTGATATCATGTTTTCTGCTTGTGCTTTGAATAATTTAAACATTTGTCTATGCTATCTCATAGGGAGTCTATCCCAGCCACTTAATCCACCGCAAGCTGCTAATAATATGAGGACAGTGCACCGTCATGTCTATCTTGACACTGGTAAGTTTGTCTCTCACATTCGCGGGAATATATTGAACCTTATAGAATACTGAAATTAACAGAAGCCATATGCTTAGAACGTCTGATGCGAAACAATAAAGTCACGGCGCCGATAACTATCGTCTTTTGTACCTGAAAAGCTACCGTCTTCTGTAGCGTCACCTCCCCCGCTTACTCTGGACGTCTCGAAGGACTGCCCCCATTACCGACTCTACCAAATGTATCCGGAAAGCTCTTGCTACGAATGGCTTTAGTATAGCCCTCACCGATCTTCTATCAGAGCAAGGGAAGCTCGACAAGGTCGTCAATGAGCTCGTCGGTATTGGTGTGTAATATGGGACGTATACGACCAATATCTCGAAGAAGTGAAAAGTAAAAGAAATGATCATGGCAGTCGCATTAGACTGAAGTGACATCGATGTGGTACGACATTTCATCGTCTTGAGTAGAAATACTATTAATAGAGGCTTTAGATGTCGCAAATATCCATGTTGGCTATAACCATATGTTGATCGGCAGTACCATGTCTTGATTTCAGTTAAAGGCAGAAGAAACTCTACTAAACACTTTACTCAGTGACCATTGGATCTGAGACTATTCATTCGTTGTCAACTCTCGCAGAGTTTCCCTGTGTTACAGGCAGGTTGCAGCTGGTATGATTGCTGGAGGTCGTAGAGGTAGGATCACTGGGACCTCTGCCGTTCATGGAATTCAACACAAGTGTTATCTATTCGTCGTTCCTTCAACTTTTATTGGTATAACCAACATAGCTCTATCTCTAAACGCCACTGCATACGGGAGCAGCACCGCCGCTACACGTAGCCCAACTCAAGGCATTGGTCTTCATCATATTTACTTTCTCTTTTGAATTGACTGACTCTCTGATTATAGCTTTTGAGCTCGGCGTGCTTTATATCGACGTGAACTCACTGCAATGTATCTGTCCCTTGGACAAATATGTGCAAGTCTGGTACTCCGACACTTTATCTGACACAGATACTTCGGTACGTTTAAGATAATATGCTGTCCTCATACTTCACAGACTGACTGGCCCGAAGTGAGTGACCCAATGGGTCAATGACTAACTACGAAATATACCTGTCAAGATATTATGATTTAGAAAACCCTCGGAAATGAACAAAGGCGCAAATGAACTCATACGAGAGCACAGATGGCGACTGACCGGCGATGGCATGAGAAACCCAAAATCTCACACTTAGCCTGGCGCCGTCAGTGGTTGTACTATAATACCACGACACACCTTCCCTTTGAGCAAGATATCCAAAGACTCGTTTATCACTCGCAGCTAGAAAATCATTTTGGTCTTAACACGTTGTTTCGTTCTAACTCCTCTTGGCGCTCATACAGCCGTTTATGTACAGCAAGTGAGCAGCGGAGTACTGGGTCGCGGTTGCTTAAGGCGTGACAGGCTTCACTTTCTAGACTGCATGTTGAAACGGTTTCAAGTCAACTTGAGTAGATCCGCGCAAGAATAGTGATGACGCCTTGATTTGATGCGAAATTCCACCACTGAAGATTCAACACTCAAGCCTTTTGTTTCAGTGCACCACTGGCAGCTGCCTCAAATCCACTAATATTGAATATTGATAGGTAGCCGGATACAACGATCGTGAAGACGGTCGCTTACTCCAGAGATACCTGATACCAGTGCGCATTTTTTCCCCTTTGTCCATCATATTTGAATTCGTACAGTTCGAAGACCTTTGCATCCTAGCGTTTCACGATCGAAATCTGCTCTGCTTTCCAGCTAATCACGGTTTAGTGTATCAGTTGAGCCCATGGTTCTCTTCCATAATACTAAAGTAACCTTCGACTTGAATCACGCGACCGCCCTCGAGCGAAGCGAGCGGCAACTCGGGTTGCACTCGTGGTCAATGCCACCTGGGGACTAACTACGAGAAGAAGTGTGCCAGCATATACACTGGTTCCCACTACGAACGCTCCCTCCCCTTGAAAAACAAACACGCGTGGATGATTTTGTTGAAATGATAGGTAATGCTCCAGCCGTTCACTCGGATTTGGTAGGAAACCGTCGCAAACGCACCAGGGTCATCGAATTTGCTGCCTATATATGTATATTTCTGTACACTAATAGGGAGGTAATAGAATCGACAGCCTTCCTTGCTTGATACTAGACAACCGAAGATCCCCAGTATTCGCGACATTTGGTGATCCAAAAGATCCCATACGGGAATTATAAATAGCTACAGACTGTTAGGACCATAAGGAGCTCGAAATCTCACGTTTCGAGCCAAAGAACCGTCGCTTGACTTCAGGTTCGTATCAGAAGACCGCAGCTCATTTCCCCCTCCAGTGAGATATCTATATGCTGATCTTAAAGCAGCCGTTTATCACCAGAGGTCAGACAGGGATCTACTAAGGATTTTATAAGCTGCATGCTATGACCTCGCTCTGAAACAAAGTGTCAACTTGAATCAATACGATCAAGATTCGCGACGGTGCCTAGATTCGATGCCAAATCTTCAACATGGTCGAAATCCACTATTTAAGCCCCCGATTTGGGCGCTCCAGTGTCTTCATCCTTTTCTCAGGTCAGTTACAGCGATGATGAAAGCACTCGTATTCTCCGGGAAAGGACAACCTATACTACAAGTTCGTCCGAAACCAGCAATCCTCAAACCAACGGACGCTATCGTTAGGATGGTGAAGACTACGATCTGTGGTGACCCCTGCCTTCCTACTGTCTTTCTTTTGCCAACCACTAACGAACTCGTAGGTACGGATCTTACTATCCTGAAAGGCAATGTCGCTACGTGCGACACTGGCAGAATATTAGGCCATGAAGGCGTCGCAGTTGTAGAATTCGCAGGCGAGGGCGTCATGAAATTCAAACCAGGGGACAACGTCATCGTTTCTTGCATCACTTCCTGCTCGACCTGTGACTACTGTCGCAAGGGTATGCCCTCGCACTGCGTCGACAGTGGATGGAAGCTGGGTAATACGATCGATGGTACTCAAGCAGAGTATGTCCGTATCCCTCATGCGGATGGCAGCTTGCATCTCATGGTGGAGGGCGCGACTGCAGAGGATCAAATCATGATAAGTGACGCGTTGCCAACCGGCTTTGAGTGTGGTGTTCTCACTGGCAAGGTACGCTCTTTTCTCGGAAATTCCTTGGCCAATTCTAATACGCGTAATACAGGTCTCGCCAGGATGTACCATAGCTATAGTCGGCTGCGGTCCTGTCGGTATTAGCGCTATGGTCACAGCTCAACTTTATTCTCCAGCTCGAGTCATCATGATTGGACGTAACGCTAATCGAGTTGCGCTGGCGAAGACTATGGGTGCGACGCACGGTATTGTTTCGGGTCAGGGTGTAGATGTCGTTGCAGCCGTGAAGGAACTCACGAACGGTGAAGGTGCTGATACAGTGATTGAAGCAGTCGGCGCCCCCGCAACCTTTGAGCTTTGTCAGGAACTCGTAGCTCCGGGGGGAACCATAGCGAACTTGGGCGTACACGGCTGCAAAGTGGATTTACATCTGGAAAATCTGTGGCATAAAAACATCAGTGAGTGGTTATTGCGGACAGGGTATTCACATTTCTTAACGGGAATGTATAGCCATAACGACTCGTCTGGTAGACACTACTACTACGCCTATGCTGATTAAGCTGCTCGGATCGGGGGAAATTAAAATTGCAGGATTGGTGACACATAGATACGATTTTGCAGATATCGAACAGGCCTACGAAACGTATGGGGCGGCGGCAAAACACAAAGCGGTTAAGGTCATCCTTAATTTGTAACTTGTACTTAATTCGAATGGCACGCCAAGCGAATTTGTACTATGCCTACTATAAGTTTGCGTGTCGGATCATTGAAATTTCAGAATAGTAGTCACTCACTGAGAGATATGTTGTACAGAACGCAGTCAAGAAAACAGGATCACACAGCTGCAAAAACAGTTGGTGTGCATTGATCTTGATTCTCTGGAGTCTGTCCATAGCAATCGGAAACTTGCAGGAGCCCACTGGTGGGCAAACACCTTGCGGGTCGATAGCGCCGGAACAGTAGCGTTCATTCATTCAGGCCTTCGTCGCAAAGCACGGCCATGACCTCCAACGGCTTCAACTTTCACATTACCCGCTCACTAAATTTACCATCCTCGATAAACCGGGAGCTCTCTCTGCTATTGGCTTCTCGGAAAATACTCAAACTTCTGACATCTTCAATCTGGATGTAATAACTTAAAGTAGAGGCACTGGTGGACCCCGTGTTAGCTGTTCTTCACGTGTATTGTAAATTCCACTGACTGATGTTCCGTCTCAAAAAGATCCCGGCCCAAATTATCTTACTGACGTGTTACGTGTATGCTGCCTATGCTCTGGACCAGTGGGTCGAAGCGTCTATTTTGATTGGTAAGTTTGCCTCACACACACACACTGAAAATCTTTTTCGTCTGGCAGAGGACATTAAAAGACGCTATAATCTAGAACGACAGTCGCACAAGAAGATCTGTCGGAAGGCCGCCGCTATAGGAACTGTGAAAGGTATAGGAATTACTATCATTCTTAAATCTAGAAATCGTTTAAATATAACTCTTAAAGATCTTCCTCCGAGAACCCAAAAGTTGACAAAATCTTCAATGAGGTCATTGTTACTGGGGTTCAGTTAAGGTCACTGCGGAAGTCTCGAATGTGCAAGAAGTAAAAGCAATCCTGGTTATCGTCGGATTTCAGTGGTACCGATACATGCATGATGCGATGTCTCTTATCAGCTCCCTGGGAGGCAAAAATGGCAAGCGATACTGTCACTGAAATCAAAAGCCGGTATCGCGCATGCCCGTAGGGCTGTTCAGCCGTTCACGGTTCGTCTTGGCCTCCGTTACTAGATCTCACGGAATGTTCCTATGTTATATGGCCGCAATCCAGACAATTCCTCAAAGATCGCCGGGTTTCTGCAGCTCCAGTAGTCCAAGGTAAGTAGTGTCTGTTCTGCTTTTACAGTTTACTGTCCACACTACCATAGCGGTATGAGCCATTGTTTCTACTGCATACGGAGCGGGTGCAACCGAAGTCCGCGGCCTGACACAAACATCTAGACTTCTGGTGTTAGTCACAAATTAATGATCCCCTCTAACTTGTCAGTCATAGCATTAGAACTTGGAAAACATGCCGTCACCGTGAACCATATAAAATCTAACGGCTAACCTTGGATACCGTTTTCGGTAGGCAGATACTAATTCACGTAACCGTTCTCCGATTGGCACCTGATAATGAGGTTGTAGAGTGTTTGCGATGCTCAAGAGCTCCCGCCTGAGCGACTGAAAATCAAGGATAGAAATACGTATAGGGCTCTTATGAAACAAGAAATCTTTAGTCTATACTCTATACTATATAGCGCCATTTGGGCCTCAGGTTTGGCATCAATTCTTTCAAAGAATTCATGAATCATGAGGCGTGCGACGCAAAATTTGATTCAACTGAGGGTCGAACTCAGGACCCTGTGTGTGTGAGACACAAATCATAACCACTAGACCATTGAACCAGTGACAGTTTTCGTCACAAAAACCACTAGGTTACCCAGCCCATCAAAATATTTTGGATAAGCTTCAAGTTTTCCCCGTTGCATTGCGACAGAGCAAATTTTAACGTAGGTGCCTGGCGGTGAAGACGGAAGTTTGAAATAGCAGTCAGTGCCTAACTCGACCCCTGGAGTTCAAGTACAGTACATGATTAATCATAGAAATCTCCCTGGATACGAGGCAGGAAGAAAACAGCAGCACCCAGTTCCCTGCACTTGACTCGCTCCCAACTCTCAAATTCCATGGTGGTACCAGATAAAACATAACCATGCGCCTCCAGATCGCTGAGGATGGTTGCGCACCAGTGCCTGCACCCAATACCACTGTTAAATCTGATTCTGATGAATAATTGATCCGGTTGACATGCAAACGGCGCACCGATATCTGTCTCGCTTGAGATTGTCGAATAATACATCGCAAATCTTCCATACCTTCGTTGAGGTTTGAAATCTGACGGTGAAGGGGCCAGTGGATGGGGGTATTTCACCGGGAAGTGCGCTTCGAGACCTGGTCCAGGTATAAGTTTTGTAGTCAACGGCGACACAGGCCTTGTCTGGATCAGGAGTATCGTAGGTAGGTTTGCAATCGAAGCTCAGGCTGCAGCCTAGCGCGCAATTGTAGATGAAAACCTGGAAATGATAGGTGTGTCCATTGCTGGTGCCAACGATAGCAATGCCATCGACTTCGAGAGTATCCAGGTGAAGCCGAAGCTCAGTGACACAAGAGATAGATGCACGGTTTGGGAGTGTATACGACATTATGGCTTGTATCTTTAGTTAGTGAAAGAATTGGACGACAGCAAGTGGCCAACCTATCAGCAATCGATTCAAACAGACGGGAAGAAGGAAAACAAGAGCAAGATTTTCAAATCAATAAGCCTCCGGTCGCAAAGAAAACATCAGCCTGATGAACGAAAAAGATCTAGGGTCCAAAGTAAGGGGATAATATCATTAACGTACTAGTTACATCATGCGCTTAGTAGTACGCGGTCTGAGCTCCGCTTCAACTCCGACGCATCGAACAGCCACAGACGCGTCATGGACGCGCCTACCAGTGGTACAGATACCATTTCAGTATTTCTTGCCCTTTCGTGCACCGAATTGAGTTCCCACTTATACGGTCGATCTCGACTTCGGCTTGGACCCAATGTCGGCCTTTTTACATCCTGTGATTCATGCTCGTTCGTCACGCTCAAACTCGCCTATTTAACTTACCCTGAATGCTGTAGCCTTCAGACATATCTGATAGATGGTATGTTCTGTGCTCTGTCGTGGTGGCTTTTAGCTTCACGTGAAAACTGTGCAGGTCATGATATGTGCCATGTGATGTTAACAGTTTTCTCCGTATACGCTAATTAAAATGTTGCTTACCTCCCCGGAAATCGAGAGTTCTTTGATCATATTGCACGTGTCTCCCGAATCAACAGTCCAGGCCTCAGAAATTTTCATCCACGAATCGCGCTTTCTCCTTGATGCTTCGCATTTCTGCTGCGGTTGAAAGCGCCTGCCACGTCGTGCAGCATTCTCCGAAACGGCTGGCGTATCTCAGTTCAGGGAGCACCAAACCACCTCCACCCTGGCGTATTTGGGCCGTTTTATTCATTTCCCTTCCGATTTCGACGCGTCTTGTGACTCTGTCACCACTCAAACGGGATCTACATGTCATTAATTCGGAGAGAGTGGCTTTTATCTGACTTGTTGTCGAGACATATCTCACTGTGAGCTGTAACTATTCAGCAAATTTTATGGTCTGCACCCGTCTACGTCCTCACAGGGTCACAACGGTTCCTGTCTCTTTGCGGCTCGCTCTAAGTCGGTCTTGAAACCCGGCCTTGCGCCCTGCCGCCTGACTTTTACTTTTGTGTGCGATGCTTTCTTCTCATATCTCTGGATCTAACTATAGGAACAAATTTCGGTTGGGGAAGGCACCGGTCCAGTGGTATCACCCAGGCCCGCCACCCGCGACGCGCCTGACGTGTGTTAGGTCCTACAATTTGGGAGCGGGAACATGTCCGTGGCCACGTAATGAATTGTATTACAAGCAGCAAATGAATACCTGAAGCATGAGTAAGTTCAGGCCGATATCGAGTTCCATCCTTAGCGGGTTAATACAGCTTCTACCATTCCATTTACATGTAAGTCTAAATTAAATATTAGCATGAACGTTGCCCTATTTGATGAGCCTGTTTGAGTCTAGTTTCCTGCTAACCTGCCTGTAGTCTCAGGCATGTGCTGCTGTGTGATCGTTTGAGTAGGCGAGTCGTCGACAAGGGACGTAGGGAATATAATGATAGATTAGCTTTACGTACAGTGCGACGTCGCCAATTACGACATCAATGGTAATTGATCCGAGATCGAGTAATAGAATGGGAAGGAGATATGAGCAAGGTGACCGCAACAATTCACTAGAAGTGGAAGTCAGAGTTGATGTGAAGGCAAGCAGTAGAATGAACTGTCACCCTTGTCATGATGAAATGTTGGCTCATGACCGTGTTTTGATGCTTTGAGTGTCAAGGTGGTGTCAAGGAATTCCATAACTGTATTGTCGCCGTGGGGCGTTCTCGTCGAATTCAAAGACGGACTTAGATTTCGATTCTGGGTTGAAGATGATGCGCATGTCGGGCCGCGGCGGTAGCCTACGGCCTTTCGGACTCAGTCGGCTAATGCCGCCTGCGCCCTGACCTTGAGGCTTGAGCGCGTATCATCTGTCTATCATGAACGATACCCTCAGCGATTCCTTCGTGGTAAATGTTCGTATCTCACCTTTTAAAATCTAAAGAAAAAATGATGTCATATTTTAACAGGTCCTCGGTACAGCATTTTCTGGCATTCATTCTCCGGCCTTTTGTTCTTTCACGTCGAAAGCTTAGCGAAGCCGGGTCCGAAGTATGTCTCTTTGTTTTATGCTTCCGGAGCCTTTCCATTGATGTTCTTATAGCAGTCCAACCCTATCAGCCATCTCACTGACTCAGATATAATTGAGCTATGGAAAGATAGCCCTAAGATCGATGCGGATACTTTCCAGACGATCTTAGGTTTCCCGAACCCAGGAAATATCGCCTCAATTGGATTTGGCACTGTTGTGAAACGGTTCTCAGGTGCTAAAGAGGCCCAGGCCACGGAACTTGTACGGAAAGAAACTATTATTCCTGTCCCATCATGCTATCGCTCCATCGACTCAGTTTTACCCCGTTACCTAGCTATGGCCCTCATTGAGGGCCAGACCGTCGCTTCTGTCTGGGAAACACTCGGGCTTTGGATGCGCTTTCGTATTGTTGCATCACTATGGTATTATGTATATCAGCTCCGTAGCATTTCACGCCGAAACCCCCTCTTGTACCGGTTTCCTGGCCCCTTTGGAGATGCGGGCCCGGAAATGTGTACAGGCAGTCTCTTCAACGATTCTGGTGCGGGGCCATTCCGGTCGTATGCCCACATGGCGGCGTGGTATCGCAACCGGCTACTTGTTATGCAGAAGTTTCGTCCCAACTTTGTGGCGTTCAAGGCAATAGATCCGTTCTTTGACGATACCAAGCCCTTAGTATTTACTCACCAGGACTTGCACATGCGAAACCTGATACTCGGAAATGATGGGCAACTTTGGGTGATAGACTGGGATGATGCGGGATTTTATCCTGAGTGGTTTGAGGGTGCGAATATGAGGGAAGTTTATCGTTTGCACGGGGACGGCGGGACATGGAACAAGCTGAACTCGTGGATATTTGGGGAGTCTAATTCACGAGGACAGTGGCCTTATATCGATGCTATTCGGTATTCATTGGTCTCCATGAGCGCCGATGTACCAGACTTGGTATGTCGTTTCACTTTCTGTCACTTCTTTGGGTGAATTATCTCACAGATCGGCATGGACAAATTATGATATCAACGTTCCCATTTGCGTCTCATATTGGACGAATATAAGGTGCAAATAACGCATGATTGCATTCTTTGTAGGCTCTCAGAGCATATATACGTCTCCAGCCGATTGAGAGTAAAGATGATTCAGCACTGGCATGGATATAACATGAGTTTGCTATATACTGATAAGGAGAATCGCCTCCGAGTACCCGTAAATGTAACATATACATTCTGTGAGATCGTAAGGTACCATACATGGGGGGTAGCGTGTCAATTATCGAAAGTCCCTTGAACGCGAGGCAAGATGAAAGCACCAATACCAAGTTCTTTGCACTTAGCCTTCTCCCATATCTGAAATTTCACAGAAGCGCCAGGGGATACATAACCGTGTGCTTCCAGATCGCCCAAAATGGTGGCACACCAGTGCCTACATCCCATACCGCCGTTGAAACTGTACTCCAAATTAATAACACAACTAGCCGATAAGTTACCGACGCACTGGTAATGATCTCTCCTGAGGGTGTCGAATAATACCCTGCAAATTTTCCATATCTTCGTTGAGGTCCTGAGTTTGACTTCAAACGGACCGGTGGACGGCGGGATTCGACCGGGTGGGGCATTTTGGGAAGTGGTCCAGGCATAAGACTTAAACGCCACGGTGACGCATGCCTTGTCCGGATCACGAGCATCGTAGGTGGGGTTACAATCAAGGCTCAAGCTGCAGCCTTGCGCGTGGTTGTAGACGAAAACTCGGAAATGATATACATGCCCATTGCTGGTGCCAACGATGGCCAGGCCGTCAACTTCGAGAGCATTCAGGCGAGCGTAAAGACCGGGAGTACAGGAGATGGATGCGCGGTTTGGAAGCATGTACGACATTCTAGCTGGTAAATGCGCAGTCAGCATGGGGCATATTGGAGAACAAGCGGCTAACCTGGTGGGGGTGAGACCTAGTAGATGAAAAAGTAGGATCTGTCGTCGTGTTATATACCGACACATATTCGGGAACGAGAGAAACAGACTAGTTTGACCCATGAATTAGGTCTAGGGCGCATATGACGACCAGGGTCAGGCCTAATTGATGCACATACTACAATCATGATGCCCGTCAGGCCGCGCTGATCGATAATTAGCCTATGGATTGGGAATTCACTCTTGACATTACCTCCTGAAGTCTGGACGCAGTAGATACGAGGCTCGATACGCACATCGATGACTGCGACTTAGAAAAATGCAGATCAAGCGAGTGCGATGGAAATTCGTTTGTCTGCAATTGATACGATCATAGAGGAAGTACCAGCAGCACTACCACTCACCTGGTTTCTTGCACCAAGATCTGTATCTGGAAATTCGCCTCGCTGATTACGTCCTTGTTTGCGGAGTTGGTATTCCTGGTTTATATTCGACTTTTCAAAGTTGTCTCACGACGTATATTACCCTGACGTCGGATACTATGAAATTCTGATAGGTCAAATGAGGCACTGAATGCAGAGTCTCAAAAAGTAACCACATACAGTCACAGCAGCGGTTGGGCCGATTTCCAGAGCGTCACTTTGGCGGTCCACGAGACTTTCCGCCTACAAACGGGGCAAAGCTCCCTCCGAAATAAGGAAGGGGGAAATCGAATAGTATGAATGACGAGAAGGAGAGAAAATCATTGACGTCATGTATCAGAGCTGTAACACGTTCGTCGCTTAAGCTAGGCACACCTTTCGTTTACCTCTTTCCAGTGGTGTGGTAAAGGCAACTGTCTTCAGCCTGTCGTAGAGCACACCGGATGGACGTGACAATGAATAGCGCTACCACTGCCCTCCCCACATTCAAGACGCCTGCCACTCCCGCAGCACCATAATCGGTGCCATTAGTTAAAATGCAAAGGACGATACTTGTCGCGAACTTATTTGTGCTGCTACATGCTAGTGCAAACAACAACGGAGGGCGAGTTCATCGACGAAGACTTATGTGGAGAATCTGTGAGGGATACCCAGTTGAATTGTTGGAAGACAGGCAAGAAGGCAAAAGAAGAAGAGCAAGAGTAAGATTCGGCGAAGGTCGTGTGAGCAAGTGATCCGTTATCGGCACATCGGTACGAGTTGCCGGCGGCTAAAGCCACGCGTGCCGGTGCTCGGGCTTCTGAACTGCTGTTGAAAGGCAACTGTCATTGCTGTCCTTCGAGTGAATGTTCCAAAATCACGGGCAATAGCTCGGTTACATACGTACCCACCGTCCGTTGGGTTTCACTCTTTCTCCTTCTGTATCCCCCCCGATGCCGGTCAAAAGGTCGGAAGTTGAAGAAGTGAACGACCAAATCCGAGATCTCATCAAAACTGTCGAAGAAGACGACACGTTGAGGAACGAGAAGCAGTCGATTCTAGATGATCTCGACGAGTACGGCTTTTTTTAGTTGATAACGCTTGCTAATTGTCTCATTCCAGAGTCCTTCGTGATTTGGATAATCATACTTTTGTAGGAAGCATAAGGGTCTTCTTTTATGCATGTATTCGTAGGGCCATGGCCAAGGTCCCCCAGACAGTGCCCTCTATTGCCGAAATCCGAGATGCTGTTGATGCTATAGAAACGGCCTATAGGGTACTTGCCCGTTCATCCCCTGCCTCAAAACCGCTTCCTGACTATTCTTCATAGATAAATTCTCAACTTAGCTCATCGGATGAAGGAGCATCACGGTCTCGGGAGTATCGGCTGCCTAACCGCAGTCATCAGCAGTCTACTTTGTCGACGTCTTCACTTCAAGCAGACCCTTTGAAACAATACGAGATATCACCCAACGAGCCAGGGAAAAACGATCTGCCCAGGCCTTCTTCGGACTCCTCTATTGTGTTCAGACGCGCTGAAAGTTTGACGCCAACGAATATGCATATAAGCTACTGGCCACACGGAGTAAGGAATCTTTGTGTTACATGGAACATGACTTATTAAAACTCCTTAGCGATAAATCCGATATGACCGCAAGGCGTACAAAGCACGATTCACATCCATTGTCGACACCCCTCTACATTCTATCCAACTATGCCCCGACCGGCCACTCCTAGGGGCACGATACAACGACGTCCTCATCTATGGAAACCCACGTTTCTTGTTATAATGCTAGTCACGCTCCGAATGCTCTCACCATGGAAATTTCTTATCTATCCACCCCATTCCCTACTATGATAACCACCCCGCTCAATCAGCACGAGCTATGATGTATGACTTTCATTATTCTCCGATATTTACGAATACATGACGCATGCTACTCGACGTCCATTAGCACGCATAAGAACGACAGGTGCATCAAGTCCTCCTCGTTCCCTCAATACCACTGCCGTTGGGAGTTCATTGAGGCTTTCAGATAAGTTCTTGCCGTTGGGTTGTATTGCTCGTGGTTTTCAGGCGTTTTTTACCTTCAAGTCAATTATAGGGCTTACAGCAGCCAACCCATATATCGTCTGAATCTTGCGCATGCGTACCGTCCACTTCGCGATCGACTTTCTTGAGACGACCTTCATTAAGAGCCATAATTAGCGACTACAGCATTAGCAACAAATCGCAATGGATCATTAGCGCAACTGCCGAAGGGGTATTATAATTTATTTCGGTCTGGGATACGACCATGATGGCATTGCGTTGAGTTGACACAGCCAACTGCACTTTACTATTGCGCAGCTTTGGACGAGTGGATCAATATCATATACTCGAGTCTGCTCAATGCTTTCTTGAACGACGGGATGCAGCCGCCGGTTTGGGAACAGGCCAACAGATTCCTCTGATAGGCACGCAGCCCCCAAACAAGTGTCTACCAGCTCGGTGTTGCTATACTCGACGCATTGAAGGTAATGCCTGTCATCATTGTTTAATTCTTCAAAGATTCCTTCTGTTACAGAAACGCAGCACGGCCAACTTCAAACTTTTCATGCGGAACGTCGTCCCGATCGATCCTAACGATAAATGACCGACACCTTCGGATGTGCCGGCCCAATTCAAAGTCACTGAGTCATTATCAAGCGAGTCTCCCATGCCATAGTAGAGGGTTTGGTCTAACCGGCGCTCGTTCCATGGTTCTCGGCTTGGTTTTTCCATTATACTTATTTCCCTCCCTGCCGTACCTTCATCTAGACTTTTCGAACCTGTCGCTATCCAATCATTGGGTATCCTATCCATGAGACATTATTTCTTTGCCGGATCAAGGGGAGTCGTGTCGAAGTGATTCATAACGACAGGGTTGCCCAAAGGGGTCGGACATACTGTTATAACGGATACCAGGAAAAAAACTAGTAACCGAGCATTGGAAATGAGGCCTTGAGGGTTGATTCCTGGATCGCAGACCCTGGCGCTCTTCTGAGGCATTACGGTACCGATGCGGTTCTCATGGGGATTTAAGTTTTTAACGCATGGTTGTGTTCGGCGTGCCCAAACGTTACCGTGCCGATAGGGAGTGCAAGGCTCGGGGTTGTTCTTTAGGCATGCCCGGTCTGATAGCTCTCCTCTGAGTCCTTGTCCGTCTCCGTCTCCGATAACTTGGCTCTCAGGCCAATTTCACTGATCTCAGCGCTTGTATCCCTTGAGCACTGCAGCAGCCCCTCGAACCTATTCCAAGCGATACGTCTTGGATATGTCGCGTTCGATCAATCAGTGGGAATGACGTCGCTCCGACGGCATAATGAGAGCCCCGATTGATCTCGTCTCTTCCACAGTCAAAGGAATGGTTCTGGAATCAGTCGGTGTTGTACGCCTGAGTTTCGTGCTAAATACCCGGGTACCGCCAATATATTTACATTCTTGTATCAATCTGGCAGTCTACTGGGAATGAAACCGGGACTGTGCTTATGCTCGTATCTTATTATACAGACATTGAATACCCATGTAGTTGATGATGATCACATCGAAAGAAGAAGCCGCTCGAAACAAAATAACGCATCAAGTCTTCGAACCTCATAAATCAAATCGCAGAAGAGTGTTTTTGGATCTTAGTAACTGGTATTAGATTCATCATTTTATAGCATAATTTACCCGCTTGTGTGGGAGAAGTGGAGGGTCCTGCCTCGCGTTGGCCCCATGAGACGCCTGGCGGTAAGGACTAGTCGATCCGGCCTGCATGAACGTAATCATTTGTCTAGTGCATTAACACAGATCCCACGATGTTGGCCAAAAATTTATTTACTGAAGACATCCTTAATTCCGGCACACAGAGCTCCGGTATGACTCGGAGAAGCACATGGAGCTCAGAGATCGGCTAGCTGTGAAGCGTCCCGAGGGATCGGAAAGAAACTCTATGGACCAAAGCAGACGAAATGATAATCTGTAGGCATATCTGACTCTAAATGTGTTCGTTGGATAGGTAACGTTGACTGAATGCCGATGAGCGCCACTAGCAACATAGCCTAAAACATAAATGCCGCTAGTGTTGAACGTCGTTCGGTCCGTGGGTTCCATCCCAGTCTATAGGCTCAGGGGTTGCATATTCAAATAGTATACTAGGTGGCCATCAGAGTCATCATGGACTACATCTCGATCGAACTCACAGATCGGGTAAGGATAGGGAAGTGTTTGTTTAAATTGCCCCAAAGTAAGGACGGAGAAGTTTTTCAGATGATGAACGTAACTGATCAAAACGGGCATTCACACGAGGAGAACGGAACATATTGCGAGGAACTGGCTTGGCTAGGCATGGTAGCGAGGTGACCATGGTTCGAGAAGCCAGTCCCAATTGTCCTAGACGGAAGTAATGCTATGCTTTCTGAGACTGCAAAATCGATCTAGGAAGCAATTTGTTGGATCAATATGAGGATGCGGTCATGTCAGTCTTTATAGTGATTGTGCCTATCACACACCTTGATCACTTCCAATTCTAAGAGTATTAAGGGAAGATGGCCATACACAGGTGTTTTAATAGAGGACATCTAGACAATGGCGCGGCCATTCCAATGCGCCACTGAGCCATGGTTGTTGCGGGAAGTCAGATAGGAAGATCCAACGCCCGATATCATGAAATAGCCAATTTGTATAAGGAGACAAATAGTAGATCGAATTCTGACCAATAGCTCAGCGACCAGTGAACCACAAGGTCGGAAAACGGACAAAGGAATATTGGACCGCCCCCCGCCCATCCCGCAGGGGGCTTTACACGAGGCAAGTCCAATTTTTTGGATTCAATAACGTCATTTTCCAAGACTTTTTATGGCCCGATGCGTCATTACAACCGAAGCAGCATATTTCCGATTCTCTGCTTAGTTAACGTCGAACTTGATAGGCGATCAACTGTGGTAGCTATAACACACAATGGCATCAGATCAAGACGATTCTAGATCTGATGTAAGAGAGGGCAGCGAGACTTGGGTAGGCACATAATGCCCTGACAAGCATCAAACGATGCTCACTGCTGTCACGGAAAATTGGAGCTATGGCACACCGAGTTGGTCTCTCAAAGAGCGTGTATTCCTCCAAGTAGACAACATGATCGTTCACAGTCATTGCAGGGTGCGAACAACGCGACGCCAAGAGCTGGATTCATCAAGATCACATAGGACAACGTCACCCAAAATAAAGAAGTGTCGAGGCCCAGGGATACCATATTGCGTGCGTAAAGGGATATCGGATAAATTCCAAAATAAGTCAAATTGGTCTGATTGTCATAGTCAAGATACCGGATGCTGAGGCGAACTATACCAGGTACCTCAAGGGAGAACAGTGAAGTATAATCACCGGCGCAGCAGATTTCTGATCCACATATTATTCAGGGAAGCTTGTTGAACCTGCGTGATGCACAGCGTTTGTAAGTCAAAAGCGTAAATCTCCGTGAGAACGGCATCAAGTTCCGGAGTTGACACAAGGGTGCCAGCACTGCGATACTGGAGTTAGTCTTCACGCAATGTTCGGTTGCTTTCTCTGAATGATAACGGCATGGCCGATCCCTTTCAGCAGCCCATGATTTGGGAGTTTCTAGACAGCGTTGTACCGGAAAGGTTATATACGGTAGCATGCCGCAGAACTAGGTGATAAGATAATTAGACAGCAACCATGAGCGGCTTAGACGTAAGGGCGGTAGTAAGGGAAAACAAAGTAGAGAAACCGATTCCGGAACCACAGGACCCATGGATCACGGAATGTATCCGACCATATCCTCCAGGTCATTGACACTTTACTTGATCGTGAAACGATGGCATCAAATTGTGTGAGCGCGTCTGAAGCTGACGGTATTTTATCGGGATCGACCGAAACCATAATGTGCAGCAAAGGCTGAAATCGTCCAGTCCGGTATGCGTCTGGAAGATCAATGAGCTCATAGAAGAAGTACGGTAGGTAGACGTTACCCAGAATCCATCAAGCATGGTAATACCCAATTGGTAAACATCTGCTTTGAATGGTTTATAGCAAACATCGTCAGACCTTTTCATCTCAGGAAGGATTTGCCCCACAAGTGTGAAGCATAAGCAGTGCCTATAAGCACTGCTACCTCAGGATGAAGGATTCAAAGTCAAGGAAGCAAGTATGTAATACAAAGAATTGACCTAAGATTCACTAAACAGTTTAGGACAAGTAAAAATGTGGTATGGCGCACGCGGCCTGCACGTGGTCGCGTATGTTACAGTAGTCCAGTTGCTTATGTAACGCGGACAGGCAGGACTGACACTTCCACTAGCTTCCACTACACTCCTGCCAGTGCCAGCCACCCTCCCACCACTAGCATTCCAGCAGAGCGGTCCGCTTTACTCTCTTCTACATGCAACTCCTTTTCTCTGAGAATAAACGACGCAATTATCTGGTTGATAATGCAAGCGCTAGTTCTTGTTGCAGGCTGAGCATGCGCAACTAGCGTTCCCAAGTTGCACTCTGCATATAGCTGATTAGTGATGGCTATTAGCCTGTGTTTGTAACGGGTGAGTAAAGTCACTGCCAAGCAATGGACGACGTGGAGCTTCCATAGGTATTGGCCATATGCTATCTCGATGACTCTGGCCCGTCTGTATCGCAGATTAATGCCTGATTGTTGTTGTACTTAGAAAATGCTGATGTTTTATCCGGTAATTCCTCCTCCATCCATTTATACACATTGACACCAGCTATTCTTACTACATCCGGGTGGAAAGCCTTTATCTCGACAGACGCGATGGATTCTTGTGTTCGACGTCTACAACGTCTGTCCGCGCGGACGCTTTCCTCTGTTTCGTATGAATGATGTACGTGGGTTTTGAGTTCGTCAGTAGTATCGCGTTGATGACACTATTATGGTCGAACTTGAGGTGTTATCGGTGATGAAGGATTAACCAGTGTCAGTAGGGAATCTTCATTGGAACTGCGGCTTCAGAAGCTAGACACCTGTTGTGACCTCTATAGATGGCAGGGGAATCATACCGCATCGTAGCCGTTTACGCCTCTGACTTCCGGACATTTACCGAGCGACAGATTATATTATCATACTCGGAACTTCCATTATTGAACTCACAGTCCTCCCCCCTCTCTGATGGGGAATACATTCTGTTCATCAAGAACGAGACTGTCCTTCGTATATGGAGCGAGCGTTCTAGTGGCGGACTCTTTGGCACCTGAACGAAGATCGAAGACGAGTACGCTCGCCTTCCATGACAATGAGGTCGATGCCATACTCACCTCTGGCTGCATGAGTATGGTGAAGATAATCGAGTTTATGTGGGTCTTCATCCAAGCGTTCTGTATCGTGATACAGTCTGCATCTCTCGGAAAGACAGGCCTCCCTGGAACACATTTGCTTCCTCTGAGCCACAGCGCTTGCAACGTTGGTTCGAATCATGCGTGTCTTAGCGCACTCCCGGACGATCGAAGTAAAACACTGGTATTGACGAGGGAGGATATACGTACTGTACTATTTCGACCATTACTTTACATAACACCTAACAGGGCGTCGCGAAGTGAAGCTCTCAGTATCTCATAACACGTCACAAGCCACTTGCTGAGGTAGTATACGCTGAAAATGGTAGACATTCGGGTCCAGCTGAATCCTGATGTCGGACACTCTGAATATAATAAAATTAAATAATTTTTCGGAAAATGAACCTCTAGTTGACATTGGGTCATACTACATAATGCGTAACATTCCATGAAGCTACGGTCGAAATAGTACAGTACTCCCATTACGAAGATCTGCCGCTGATGCAATATCAATGTTGTGATCTGGCAGGCATGGCATGTACTGCCTTCTCTTCCAGCCACGATGACAGGGGTATTAATGCTCTTGTTTGTACGGGTACAATGCAGCTGCAGCTTTTGTACACCGAGTAGACTTTCTAGATGGACTGCAATAGGCAGCATATCTTGTATTAATGTCAATGTTCCACGTTCTTATTCCGTTATGACTAGGGAAATTGTGCACGATGGTTAGGCAGGATTACATCCACGACTCTCAAGGCAGGTTTAATGAAGATGATGACTGGTATGAATCAGTAAGGACATGTCAAAATAAATAAAATAAGAAAGGTTATATCATCACAACATCATCATATACAAAAATGTCAGTCATTTTGGTTCATAGTTGATACAATATAAAATTTAGACCATAGGACTCGGCCATGCCACATGGATGTGATGACCCTCACCCACTAGTCGTTAAATATCCATTGGACTAAGAAGCGATTTGCCACGGGCTGAAAATTTCATGCCAAACTCCACTTCTTCCGGCGGCTTATTGGGTGCGATACGTTTCTTTCGGCCTCAAACAAGATGAAGATAGAATGCAATACATTTTACGTTCTCTTCGGCATGCTTTCCCGTACCGGACGTATTTCCATATATTCCCAGCCCACAAAGGAATTCGTGGCGGCTGCAGATCTGCCCAAAAAGATCTCACCCGTCCGGATGACGTGGAGACGAAGTCAATGGGCGCTGAACACCCTTCTTTTCAACCACCACAAGCAGCGCAGAACTGCGAGATGAGATGTCTTGCATTTTCTCCCATGACATGCTCTCAAGTTGCTCTGGAGCTGTTTTGGTATGTATATACGGGTTTTTTTTGTTGCTTATCAGCCTTTAAAGTTGAGTATGAGATAGTTTGCTGTCCTAGTGTTGCCCTCATGTGAATTTGTTGTGTTTTTGAGAAATCAGGATGACTTGAGGATGACAACCTAATTTGGGTTGATATGCCAGCGGCATTTATTCTTAAGATTACTCATAGTTCGGAACGAATTATTATGATGTTTGTGAAACTCGGAAATTAATTCCGGCCATCCCTCCGTTGCCATGAAGAACATTTCATTGTTTCATTTTCCGCTATTATAATCATTTTTTTGAGTGAACACAATTCTAGGTAAGTAGATACGAAAAAAACGCGAGGGAAGAAAAAAGACGATGCTATGCTATGCTGAGATGGGGATCGTTTATATGACTAGAGAACGAATGTGAGTACACCAACCAAAAACGGACTTTATTTCTTTCCTAACGTCAAACTCTTCATACTCTCCTCCAGAATAGCCGTGACCGAACACGCTTCCCTTGTTACCTTGCGTCCCATGTCCTTCCTCGGCTCAACGTCCACATCAACGATTTGCACCACCGCCTTGCCTTCCAGGACCCTCCGAACCTTATCCACGTCGATCTTCCTCGACGACGAGGACTCGGACCCAGAGAACGCGTCCCAGAACGCACCACCAAGACGCTTCAATAGCGTCTGTCCAGCAAGGGCAGCAACCAACGCCTGTTCCTGCTCTTTCATCGGTGGGGCCTGAGTGGGACTCTTCCTGCCAAGCCCACCCTGGGACAAGAGCGACTGTTTCCCTGACAACACCGTGCTTAGCGTCTTGCTCATCATCGGCGGAGACGAAGGTGGCGAGGGGAGGTTTGCCTTGTGCGACGTCTGGAAGTATTTGGGACCCATGAACGACGCGAGGCCATGAAGCGGGGTGGAGTAAAGGGGTAGCGAGGGGTTCGTGAACGGAGACGGCGAAAACAATGGATTGTTCGGAGTCGGAGGCGAAGAAGGTGCCGATGATGGCGGTGAGGGCGGGTACTGAGGTTGCTGTTGGATCATTGACTGTGAGGCCATCTTTGACCACAAATGCATGCGGTACCTGCGTGAAAAAAGTACGTAAACAACTCGCAGGTCAGAAAAAGATAAAGGATAATAAATACGTACATGTCCAGATTCTTCATAGTGAACAGGTTGTTGTCCGTGAATCCTTCGAACCCGGGATTGATGGGTGACTTGACACGTTTCTCTGCGTTCAGTGCTGGATTGATATTCTCGGGTTTGGCCCATGCCATCTCGGGAATGAGCACCGTGTGTACGGGCGTGATGCCGCTACCCATCCTCGATGCGCCACCCCAAAAGCTCCCAGAGCGCGGTGATGCAACATCCTTCTGGGTGTTGGCAGTGATGAGGGATGGTGATGGTGACGAAGCATGGGAAACGGTAGCTGCAGGAGTAGGAGTCGGTATAGGGCCCGGAGGGGGGAGGTTGAGCACAGGGATATCCTCCGTCGTCAGTTCCGTATTCGAGCGGCCTTCCAATAGAGCCTTCTTCAGAGCCGCAATCTCCTGGCGCAACGCCACGTTTTCCGATTGAGTAGAGCCCAGCTCGTCCCTGACAGACTGCAACAGACGGTCCCTCTCCGCGATATCGAGCTCAAGGGTCGATATGTACTCTGCGTCATGTCAGTGGCGCCAACGACGAGTAAGAAAAGACAGCTTACCTTTCCTCCGTACACGGAAGTTTCGAGCACTGATCTTGTTACGGAGCTGGCGCTTTTCCTTGCTCGACATCTTAGCGAAGACCTCCGGGGGCGGGCGCCAGTCGGCAGGGAGGTCATCGTCATCGTCGATGTTCTCCTTGTCTTTAGGCACGACAACGGGAGCTGCCACCTGCGTCGGTGCAGCTACAGACTTTTTGACGACGCCACCGTTGACTACAGTCCCTTTTCGCGACTTCCCGTGACCACCAGCCTTGAAGGGCGTTATTGTCAACGTGAGCTTCTCCTGCTTCGGCTCGGGCTGCGGCTCAGGCTGCAACACATGTTCCTCCTCCTTAAATGTCTGTATTGATTCCTCCGCAGGCGTCGCCATCAACTGGGGGTCGATGCCCATCGGTTCCGGCTGCTCCTCATACCTCGACAGGAAATGGAACGGCGACGTTGACGGTTGCCCGTCAAGCTTGAGCTCGTCCTCAAGGAGGTTGAAAAGAGTGCCACTCGGCGGTGAATCAAACTCTGTGAATGGCGGGGAGGGCGGGGCCTGCGGCGGCGGGGTCAATAGCGATGCTGACTGTGGTGATGAAGCGCTCGACGACGACGACGGCGATTCTCCCTCAATGCTGGGACCGAAGAGATCCGTGTTGAGGTATTCCGAGAGGTCGGTCGTATTGTACTCGGCAAGCGAGAGGGATGGCGATAATGGAGCGTCGACGAGCATGGTGGAGGCGTGAAAGAGAAATGAAAACGGCCTCTTTGGGGGTGGCTGATGCCCGGTCATCACCAAAACGAGGTAACAGCACCGCTGCCGTGTGCCGCGGCTTCTCAACCGGCATCCCGGCTTCTACCTCGTTCTCTCGCTTTCTACCCCTCTCTCCCTCTTCGGCATCTCCATTCCTTCCCGTTACCGTATTTTATTGTCACAATTGTGCCATCGCAGCATCATATGGATCTAGGAAGAGCGACATCTCGACGGCCACATGGGCGATGAAATAGAAATTCATTATTCGAATATGTATTTCGAGCTGGCAGATGACCGCTTGGCAGATAACTCCGTGGAGCGTCGTAGCACGGGATTTGACGTGGCGCGCTCAGAGTAAATCTCAGCCGCTCCATCTTTTTCCCAGACGAAATGCTTGAAAATCAGAACAAGCACCGGCAAGATTGTGCCATGGCACTAGAGGATTATTGACAAACGGGGCCCGAATGAATCCTAGACAAGGTGCGCGTAATCACCTCAATTGAGGCACAGAGTCACAGAATAAAGCTGGCTGAATATGTAGGGTTACATGTCCGAACAGGGCAGTTATTACATCAAATAAATCCAAGGGACGGTAATGGAGGAAGGGGGGAAGTCGTCGGATAAGGAAGTCGGGTCCCTCCGTATATAACCACCGCCAACTATCTTCCTTCCGCATTCGAACGACAGCCCGAACCTTGCCGGCACCCACGCAGACTCTCTAGCTTTCAATGAAATCGGTTCGAGAGGTTGCTGTGAATCCCAGACCACGTACATGACCTACATAGGAGAACGGGTATCTTGTTCAATTTCTGTTCCATATAATCTCTAGTCTCTTCCACATTGCGCCATAATAGTTCGCTACGATGATACACTTCTCCTCGCTCGGAATCTACCCAGACTCACACAACTGCACCATTCACCTTCCAGGAACTACTGATTCCTAGCAAGGAGAACTAACAACTTTTTGCAATCCTCCCTGTGCTCGGCTTGTTGTATCCTCCTTCCTTCCACTGTCAACAAATATCGGCAAGTCTTGGGGATAATTACTATATGATCTCGTCGT
This sequence comes from Armillaria luteobubalina, assembly GCA_030435615.1. Taxonomy (NCBI): domain Eukaryota; kingdom Fungi; phylum Basidiomycota; class Agaricomycetes; order Agaricales; family Physalacriaceae; genus Armillaria; species Armillaria luteobubalina. The sequence goes on along the minus strand of JAUEPU010000029.1, from coordinate 664,318 downwards.
CTGGACACGAGCGTGAATCCTATGCAAAAAACACGTCAGTCATGTTGATCGGCGCTTTGTGAGTGATGCCATGGCGCTCAGTTACCATTCTCCAGAGATAGGTGTACGCTTCGCTGCCGGGTGGACACCATCAATCTTTGTCCTGAAGGCTTCTATATGGCCCATCCAGGCAGCATCGATGAGATTTGTCACTGCGGTGTTCTTTCTTGTAGGCCGCCGCGCCGTGCTCAATACTATATCATCAGTTTCAAAGATATGAGGTGTTACCCTTAGGGTGAGAACGCTTCCTAAGCTGCCCAGTCAAGGTGGCATCTCGAGACCCCCCTCGAATACCTCCGCACCACTTCACCGTCAAATTCCTTTCAACTGGATGTCTACAATGTAGGCGCTGCCTTTCTCGACATTTGTAGGGTACTTCATCCACTTTTCTGCAGTATTGCAACTGATCCTTTCGTAAAGAAGTATTCGGAATCAGACGAGTCCAAGTCATTATTTCTCCAGATGAAATCAAAGATTGTCTAAACACCACGACAGGGGTGTCGGTGAATTCTATGCTTTCATCTGCAACAAGCCTGGTTATCAAAGTCATTGGATAGACGGAAACACAGTTTCGTAGTCATTCCTGTACTACAAACTGCAGGCTATCCCGTCAAGTTCATCGAATCAAGAAGCTCTGTCTGATTTATTCCGGTGAGTATAAGAACGGAATAGAAGCTTTCGGGGCTGGGGGTCACGAGCATCGCACAGTACACTGACAATGGAATGGAGTCTACATCCCATCTAGATCTCGCGTTAAAAAGGTGTCCTAGAAGTGGGAAATTTTCTAAAGCTTCACGGTTTCTAGAATCACCTTCTGTCCTTCTGACTGGCTTCATTGCTAAATAGGGAAAACTGAGGGATTCGGAGTATTTTCGAATTGTCAACTTCGTGAATACGGAAACGGGTGTGCAGTGCATACATTTACTCCCTTCACCGCATTTGAAGGAATTTAATTTATTGGTGTCTCAGAGATCAAATCGAAGTTACGTTGAGGCTTGATCCAGTCAAGCAAGACGCGTCAAGCCGACTGAACCAGAATAGCACGTGTGCAATTTTAAATTTTCTTCAAAAACGGGTGTCACGATACTTTCACGTGATGTAACGCGCTGAGTATCCTTGAGTATCGAGATAACAACTTGTACACGGACGATAAATCAGAAAACGATTATGCATAAAGACGATGATTGTCATTACCCTTATGCTGAGCTACGCCAAATGTGACTAGTATAAAATAAGTGATGGGGAACATTTAAAGTGAGGAAAGCTTTTGCGCAATATTGCCTAGGAGGAAGTGGGTAAACCGCAGCTCCCGGATTTTCATAGCCACTCCCTGGTATTATGCGACAATTCTCCTGAAGACTCCAATCCAGACCTGTGCATACTTACTTGGGACGATATTCCAAGTTTTTAAGGATCCAGTACAGAGCTGACCCGTCATTACTGAGTGTATTCATGAATATCTCTCTGGTGGAGCTGCTACCATAGCCACAAAACACTGTGCCACTTTAACAACAAAGAACAGAGCCGTTTCCATGGCGCGATTTCCACAAGTGGTTATTTTCAGGATTGGTGCTTGCGCCCTTCTCCTTATATAACAGGTGTAGGTGCAACCCTGCAAATTGTTCTTTGAAACATACCTATTCAAGGAACTGTTTGCTTCCGCCACGCGGTTCGCCTTTATATGGAAAAAAAACTAGCAACCAATTCGCCCATTGCCTGACGCCAATATAAGGCGGGAGGAAGGCAATGTCATCCTCAGGTCCCTCTCATCTCTTTGCCTCCTCCACCAAGGACGGCCCCGTACACTACCCTCCCTACTAACTTCTGCAACTTTGAGTCCCTATTGTTATGCCTATTGTTATGCCTGCTGCGAGAGAAAAGGTGCGTCTCTTGGCCATCTTTATTGTCTCTCACTGATGCAAACTCGGACCCTGCTAGAAAACTGCCAGTGGCAACAAAAACCAACTGTAAGACATCTGGTTGTTTATGTTCTGATGTATATTCTGATATCTAATATAGATATTATTGTACCTATCTCGAGTGCGATTTCAAGTCAAGAACAAAATCCGGCTTGTTAGTGCACTTGAATACCATCCAGTATGTCTCTTCACTTTTGCACGTCCTCTACCCAGACTGATCGGGGCTTGTAGTTACGGGCTGAAGCCTTACAGGTGTGCCGGCGGGATCACGAAGAAAGGAGAACCTTGCAATCAGTCCTTCAGCGATCCGGGGAACTTCCTCAGGCATCGCGTGCGCATTCACGGTTACGTCCCGAAGTCTTCGTCAAGAAAGAAGAAGGGTACCGTCTCCCAGGTCCCGGAGGTCGCAAACGCTCAACTTGGGAGCGACATCAATTCGATTTCGCAGCTGAAGCCTGCTGCTAGTCTTTTAACGGAAACCCTCAATGCTCTACAACAGAAGATCGACGTGGAGGTCGATGAATATGATAAAACCTACTTTGCTAGCGCGCGCAACCTCCGAGGCGACGCACACTACGATGAGAAGGAGTTTATCCCAGCCATTCGTTCCATCTACAGTCCATTCGAAGATCAGTCGCCGCATCAACTTCCCGTGGACCCCACGCTACTCAACGCCCAGCCAGAGAACCTTCCGTTCCCTCTCGTGAACATTTTCCGGAAAGACGCGCCACCCAGTTCCGCTCTCGAGTCCCGTCGGATCGCAATGAATTATACGAACCTTAGGCTCCACCCCAGCTTGACTGTGGGATTTGATATAGGATCGACAACGTTGGCCGATGGGCCGCAGTCCATCTACCCGGCTTCTCTGACCGTAAGCCAATCTAATGCTGCCTACGGTGTCGAGACGATTTCTCCGTCGACTTTATCCAAGACTCGATCAGTGGAGAGCTCCTCGCGCGATGCGTACGACATACCTTCCATTGACCCGGACGTGGCGTTGGATACGTTCCTTCTCTCGTTAGAGCCGGCGTCCGAGCCTGCGTCACCGCAAGCCCCCAGTGTTCACGCTCCTTCCGAGGGGTCTTCCCATGAGAGTTACTACTCCGCGCCTTCTATTTACTCCGACGAAACACTATCGAGGTTCCTAGATTCGTTGGAGCTGAAGTCCTTGCCCCCGTCACAAGAGGTCCCATCTACGAGCGCCTTTAATCTGGCATCGTACAGGTCGAATGATTTGGGAAGCTATGGAATATCGACGTTCAACTTTGGAGGTTAGTTTACGAGGGTATAGACTCCAGGGTCTCTGAGATATACTTCCCGATGGCATGCCTTCTTATTGTCTTTTATCTGGCGTTTATCAATTGTTTCCTCAGACTTCATCATCTCTGTGGCCTTCCAACCGTCATCGATGGTCAGGAGTAACCCCCTTTTTGAAACCTTGACTTATTGTTGAACCATTTTTGTGACCTCGGTTATTGTCCTTCTCAGCATCTTGACTTAGATTCATTCAACCTCTATTCACGCATTTTTAGTTACATTTGGACACATTACAACACAGCATGCATTTACCTCGTTCGACTTCCACTTCCGCGCTACTTAAGCGTTGGATGCTCTGAATCAAGAGTGTGTACGAACTATCGTGAGCTAGGCTAGCGAGAGGTAATCGGGCAACAACATCTTTCCATTGGCGCCATGGATCTCGCGCCTCGAATGTGTTGCAGTCGTCCAGGAATTGCATCATCAATGTAATCAACTTCCTCATGTCGTCAGCGATAGGAGTCTGGCAGCCCAGTTCCAGTGCGATAGCGGATGAAGACATGAATTCCTCCTTGATACCCTCGGCAGAATGATAATTCCATTTCGCGTAGCGAATCAGACTAGGGAGAATCTTTGGTACTGAATTCTAGAGTCAGCAGCGGCGAATAAACATGAATGAACAGTGAACTTACCCAGTCTCAACCGCAAATCGGCTGTCTCAGGATGCAATAAAACCCGAAGAAGGGATTGTGACCAGGAGTGAATATCCCCACAAATAGCCTCCCTGGTGCCCGGATACGTCTTCGAAGAAAGACATTCGTTAATCCGTGTCGCAAGAATAAGTCCGGTTCGGTCAGTAATCTCTTCGTCAACTGGATGCACAGAAAGAAATACGCATAGCAGGTCAAAGTAGTTTCTGCCTCGCGGTGGCAATGCCGTTGAAATGAGTAAAGCATCGATTAAGGCACGTATCACAGCATCAATTTCTGACGGCGTCAATTTATCCTTCCACCACCTGGCACCTGCCGGAGTGTAATAGTCGTTAATAGGGATGTTGGCGAGTAACGTAGCGTGATGATATCCCGATAATATTTTCTGCGAACATTATGAGTCTCGAAATGAGATACTTATGAGTAGATCTCACGTCTGGACGGGCATAGAGCATATATAGCAAGAGGATTTCGACACGATCATCGGGATCGTAAACGTTCAGCGGAATGTCGTCAAATGCGGCTATAAGTAATTCCATAGACGTGCGTATCTGTTGACGATCGTTCCAAATCTCCCACACGGACTTTCCGCAGTATCGAAGAAGGGTGGGAGCCCAAAGCTGCAGGATACCCCGGCTTCCAGAGGACTGGGACATCACGAATGCCATCATCGCGTCAAACAGTCGAAGCAATTGCTTGTCGCTCACGAGATCAGGTTTGTTGAGCTGCACGACTATGAAATGAGCAGTATTTATAGCTGCTGCTGCTAATGAAGGGAATAGAGACTGCTCGTCTGTAACAGTTGAACGGACCGTTTCGCAAGCTGTTTCGATCAATTTCTCCAGAAAGGGAGATACTGGGAGACGACTGATCAGAACAACTGGCGTACGCTATATGCATGATAGAATGCTTACCTAGAGTAGTCGTACTTTCATTGATAGAAGGAGTTCCGGACCAGCGTGAGGTCATGGCGAAATCGATGGTATAAATGATACCTTTGGCAACGGACACTGGGCTATTCTCTTCATCTCTGGATAAGCTGATTAGCCTGGTGTCTGATGATGATAGCAAACCGGCAAGCTTGGTCAGCCCACTTAATATGTCGTACGCGTCGTTGTACTGGTAAAAGATCCCAAAATGCAGGGAGCAGAATGCGTCTACATGATTGGCGTTATCTTCCGGGCTTTTGGTTGCCCAAGAGTTGCCAGGAAAGGTGCGCAGCAATAGCCCGTACGTCTCCTCAATCTCTTCATCGCCTATCCAGGTCCGCCATACGTCCGTATATGCCTTGGATAGAATAGGCTCCCCGGATTCCGAAGGGTCGTCCAAGTAGACGTCGCATAGCACCTGCGGCGCCGTTTCGTCATCAAGGCTTCTAGCGCACTTCCATACGGACCGTACGCGAGAAAAATCCCAGGCGACGGCATGGTTGTGCACCCATAAGAGCGCCCGCGAGAGGTGCTCATCTTTGTCCTTCAGATACTCCAGAGATATGTCTATCCATGTATCAATAGAGGGCTTCCTTCCTCCGGTGACAATGAAACGGAAGAGGAGTACAACCCGGCGGAAGCTCCAGGCTTGTATAGAACGACACATGGAATTGGGGTCAAACGAGGGTGCAATGGTTGTAGCGAGGAAGTAAATAGTCGTAAAACCTATCAGAGCGGAGGTTATCCCGGCGACAATGGAATTGAGATTCCAAAGAAGGATAGCCAGTCCCGCGAAGAACAGGAACAGCGCTATGATGAGAAGAAGGGGGGCATATGCCATACTTCCTTCAATGAATGGGCTGTTAAGGCTGGTGAAATGCAGCTGGCGTAGGCCCACAGCCAAGCGGGGAGGTGGAACAAATCTTCCATTCGTCCAAGAGTATTGAACAAGCCACTGTTTGACGAGTATAGCCATGAGAACCGCCGTTAATGCGAGAATCAGGCTGGAGAACCAGGCGACATTTATAACGACGTTAGAACTCGTGGGGGTAAATGGTTGGTTCATGGGAGAGGTGTTTGTAGCTGGGTCTAGCTGAGAGGAAATTCGAGTTAAAAGGGTTTCAATGGGGTCTTCGCTAAGCCACTGATAGGATTCGATGAGAAATGCGGTGACGACAGCAGAGTAAAGACCGGCCTACGTCTCGTAAATCAACGACGCTTATGAATGCAGAATAGGCAAAGAACACACAAAAATAAGAATCGTGTTCATTTCTTCTGTCCATGAGGAAATGATCTTGGAGTCGAATTCGGAAATAGCGTCATAGCACTTCCTCCAATGAACGGACAGGTCTTCCTGAATTGGGGTGGAGGACGCTTCTGCTTCTAAAGACCTGGTAAAGCTTTTTGTTTCCGGTCCATCCACAGAAGATTCTTCCCTGCCGGAAACAGCTTGGACGTGTGACGCACTGGCGATTACGGGATCTTCGAGCGCCGAATACAAATTGCCAGAAGTTGCGGAACCTGTCCTTTGCGAATGTTTTTCGTCCCGCCAGGGCTGCGGCGGCAAACAGTCGGCACCGTTGTCCATACTAGTGAAAGTCAACTGGAACTAGGAATGCACCAATATCGCAACTAATCAATTTCCTGCCGTCTTCTTCGTCCTAAAGAAAGAAAAAGGTGTGTTAGAACTGTAAGGGGCCTCGAAAATAAACGTACAGATGAGAGTTGGATACAACAACGTGCCGTCAAACATCAAACGTTGCGGGAGGGAAATGCCGGGCCGGCAAAGCAACCTTTACCCTGAAAGCTGTGAATCTCGTGCTGATGGGAAACTGCCTCGATACTTGAGCGTGTGTTGGCCGGTCCTTCGCTCTTTGATCAAAACCCTCCAACATGGGTCGCACAATGCCCCCTCCTGGAAGTGGCTATCGCAGAAAGAACTCCCGCGTACGCATACCTCAGAAACCTTCGTCACCATCCTCTCTGTTACGAGGAGATGATGCTTCTATCGACAGGAAGAGCAGCGGTAGCGGTGGAAAGAAGAGAACTAAATCACGGAAGAGTTGACAGCGCACGGTCAGCCTGTGGCCAGACTGGTCGATCTGTGTAATGTGTAGAGTGGTGAGTGCTTGTTTCATAGAGAGAAGCATATCATTTTGATAGCGAATGCTAAGATTTTGCGTATAGAAACGACAGTCATCTTCATCCTTACCACAGACTGGGATCCTTGACATGTTCCATTGGGACTAGCGACGGAATAGTCAGGGCAGGGCACACATTATGTGTGTGGAAGAGCTTTTGTTGATGAACTATGTTAGGCGAACTTTGGACAGACGAAGAGCAATCTTTACATACTTAGAGCATCTCACCACCCTACACGCTCCGCTGACAAGGAACCAAACTCTGTCTTCACGAATATATCGGCAACGATTTGGTAAAACGGCTCAGACAGCCATGTATATGATACCGTATGAGAAATTTGAGAAGATAGGAGCCCACTTTATTCATTTTCATCTCGAAAGTCGGTCCTCGATACCAGCCAACTTGAAGCAGAGCCTTGCGTTTCGGTGCTCCGGTTTGATAAGGGCAGGAAGACCGGTTCTTTCAGAATAAAACAGTGGATAGAGGCGCATATATTCTGCTCGACAGGCAGACGAGGACGAAAAGACGAAGAAGAACAATGATGCTCAATGGAACGGCTGCGACGGTCCGGAAACAAGAATTGATGGCGTCCAAAATTGGAATTTGACTTCTTACCACCATTTGACGTGTCTGTTCGTCCTATTTCAAGCTACCACAGACGCTCTTCCCGTATCAGTAATCATTTAAGTCAATTGGTTCGACTTGCGCCGCCGCAGAGACGACCAAGTGACGCGACGACGCATCCATGTTCGAGTCCGAAATCTCGTGGATTGGTTGTACGCTGTATTTTTGGACAGCATTAGCCTGAGGCTGGCTTTTGTGTTTGTTTGGAGAATTCGGTATGATATTCTCTTCTTTTCGGGAGATCGTGGTTAATTCCCTTTGCTGTCTAGGCTCGAGACTGACCTGGGTCGTGGGCGAGCCACTTCTAGGCGAGAGCCTATGCTACACTCAGTCATCTTGGCCTAACCTTCTGTCGAATAGAGCCATAGAAACGCAATTTCGGAGGTGCTGTAGGCGCATATATAGGACCTCTGGCACCGTGAAGCTCATCAAACATTTGTGAAGGTTGATTGAACTACTGCGTGGTCCCATCATGTCGGTGATCCATCCATCCGGGGCAGCTTCATCAAGGGTTCATGCGCAATGTACCATTCCAAACGTATCAGTCTGTCCTACCTGGCCACAGATGTGGAGCTAGAGTTAATACTATTCAGCGATGTTACGCGACTTCGTCCCTTGCTTTCTGTAGGAAAGATCGTTTATAGGGAGGATATGGTGAAAGCCGAGAGACTACGGATCTAGATAAAAAAACAGTGTAGTCCCCCGAATTCAGCTTGTGAGTCCAAATTCCGATGTATTATAGAATGCTGTCCAATAAACAGCGACACAGGGATGGCCTAGAGATATCAACTATGGTCGATTGCAAACTCTATTCTCCTCGTAAATTATTGTTTCCCAGATGTCTTGGTCGTGCGCAAATACCCGTTGCCGATATGCTCAACACTGACGAGAACCGTATGTTCGCAGCAGCTATTTTTCCTGTATCGATGAACTTACGCTCCAAAACTCAGACGATCCTCTGGTTCTCTTCGGTGGATCCTCACTGGCTACCGTGAGGCTCAAAATGACATCATCTACAAATTCCAAGGGCATTGCCGGAATCTTGGTGCATGCTTCGCTGAAACCGAAGGATCCTCTGAACAAGATAGGACCGATGCTTGATTGCGTGGTAGTCATGAAGAAAATGATTGACATACTCGCAGAGGTACACATCTTTATTTATCCGTACTTGTCACCTCACTCAATGAAGCCTCAATAATAAGAGTCATTCTATCGCCAAATTGGCATGGAGTATTATAGCCATGGGAGTCGATGACTTGATGTAAGCTTCAGTTTTGAGCACTATGTCTGTTAGCAGTTGATCAAGCTTCTAGATATCGAAGAAGAAACAGAAAGACAGCAATGGACTGGTTGCAAAGTTATACAAAATTATGACCTCAATTTGCTAAGAGGCAGGCCAGAACAAAGCTTCACGGATTATGAAAAGGCTTGCCCCTGTTTAAGACGCCCTCTACAAGCAGACGATTTTCTGCCCCAGAATTATTGTAGGGTATGCGAAGCAGGGCATCCTAGGTGAGTAGAAAGTCGTTGTCTGATAACTGTGGCTCATATTATTAGCAGCAATAGAGAGAATGTAAGAGTAATAAGGAAATCCTGGTATATTGCGGTACGACTACGAGGCATTTATACCTTTACAATTATTCTAGTAAGTTCTAGCAGTGTCCTAATACTGTAGCTGAGTAAGTCTAGTAGAATCTTCGAGTATCGACACGACTTGTGAACGGGTAAGATCCGTGTAACAACCAACGTCGGCTTGCTCTGCTAACACATATCTCATCGGTCAATCCAGGACAAATGACCAACTCGAATTACCCGACGAGGCCAAAAAAGTCAAGGGGGATTCCAAGAACTGATCTCCCTATGAATATCTCCACGGAAACATTGTATACAGCCCTGAACACGGAAGAATCGTCAGGTTAGTATCCCTAAAATCTTTACTCAATTGTCGTTCAGAGATCAATAGAAATATCGAGAAGCTCGCCACCGCATCTGCATCACCCAAAAGGCTCGGTCGGCCTCAAGTCAGTGTGTATGGCAGGCACCCACGTTCCCGCTATCGCTGAGATGCAGAGTTGGATTGAGGGTCGCAACGGTAGCATCTTTTGGTGCTGTGGCATGGCAGGGGCAGAAAAGAGTTCGTTGATGGCCACCTTACATCAACTTCTGGCCAGGCAAGCAAGCGAACACCCTCAGATCGAGGAAAAAAAGAAACGCGATAAAAGAAAGGCCGTAAAAGGTTCTTCCCTTGCCGCCTTCATTCCATGCGATCTCAAAGGCCTTCGAACATGGACAAGCTCATCCCAACTATGTCCCATGCGCTGTGTTGTCTAAATGCGCAAACCCGAACTGCCATCTCTCGTTTTATTAAGTATGGCGACTGTCATGGACATGTCTCCATCGTCTGCGACGGAGCAATTGACGTTGCTTCTCCAGCAAATGTTGATGAGTATGCGAGGAGTAGAAGACAAGCGTTCTTACGTGATCATGGCTGATGGATGGAATGGATGACATACATATAAAGAGATGTTTGCCGTTCTTGCAGAGGGACACGGACCAAACTTGCCTTTTATGCGATTTATTTTCTCCTGCCAACCCTCAACTATATCGGGGATAAACAGAGAGAAGCTTCTGCAACTGCTCGGCTCGATTTAGACCTTTCCTCGAAGAACGTTGACCAGGATATCTAATTCTACATCGATGTGCGCTTCCGCGAAATCTACAAAGCGTTGCCTCCAGATGTCTCTCGACAATTGCGAATTCAATGCGAAGCATTGAATGCCGTGGAAAGGCTTACCATGCAAACGAAAGGCTTGTTTATCTGGGCCGTGACAGCATGCAACTTCATCTCCGAAGTTCCTTGCCAATTCAGACCGCAAGAACTCTTGAACACCTAAAAGATTGCCATACATTCCTTGGCAACTCTGTATCGGAAGGCTCTAGACGCCATCGTGTCTGAAAACCCACACAGTGCGGATTTTCAGCAGTACATTCACTATTTACAAGCAGCTATTGTCGCTGTAGGTATAACGATCCATGTCCAGACACTCTATAAGCTGCTGGTCCGCCAGCCAGGTGGCCCTAAACCATTTTATGTCCTAACAATGTTGGGCAGTGTCCATCGTTCTGTATTTGATTTTCTTCAGGACAAAGAAAAGTGCGGTGGCGATTGATATGTTCATGTGAAGCAGGAGCGACCGGTAGTCATAAATCGACTAGCGGAGATATGGGACAATGGTAGTTAGATATACGTAGTCTTCTTCACTGCTTTAGTCTGACAATTGAACATCCGAACGTCCATAAACCTTGTAGCGTGAAAAGAAATTTCAGTATCATTACTAGGCATCCTCGCACATGACAGTAGAATTTTCTGAGAAGTTTTCTGCTCAGAGACACTGGTAAGTGATATATCGGTTCCCCGTGCTCTTAGCTTCATAAACTGCTGCCGTTTACTGCGTAATCCTCCGTATCAGAAATATCCCGAAATAAAGTACACATAGTAATACCCAGGGCCCTATCAATCAAGTTTCCCGGTTCTTTTCAAGTTCTTTCGGGTGTTGTCTTGTTCCGAGCGTTTCATCTGGCGAGATATCACTTCTCGCTGTATAGACAGGGCTATGTGCTTTGGTTCTTCAAGTCAAATGCTGTTTCTATGCGCTGTTGTGCTGTATTTCTGCTGTACCGATGCTGTATCAACATCCGAAATCAACTGAGGTTTAAACGAAGCGGTCTCGGAGTCAGAGAACTGTACTAACATCAAGAATGCGAGGAAACAGCGCAGTCTCCAAAAGGGGGAGGGAAATAAAATCTAACAAAAGGGGAGACTTAGCATTCGTCAAGTACCGTTCGAACCTCAGCGACAACTACCTACCTGAAAAAGCATTGGTGAACAAAAAAATAGGTGATCCTGTTAGAGCAACGAAAGATTGACGGAGGCATAAGATGCCAGTTGCCTATGAAGAAATTAGACAAAGCATCTGTTGGAAAAAAAATTGGCGCACGAAAATCCAGATATCCGCCAATGATCCCCGATATCATTGCAATCAGTGACAGTGAGCCCTCCTCTCCACATGTTCCATCCCGAAAATTGTGTGGTCCCAAAACTCAGGATTGACATGGGATTCAGCGGGTTCGGTTCAGCGATAGATTAGTTCATTTTATCCAGAGCTTTGAAAGGAGGCGCATATATCCTGTTCGGCAATCAGAGGACGGCGATGAAGGATAACAATATTTTCAAGGAAGGCCGTCCGGGCATCCCAAAATGGCAACCATGGCTCTTCCTCTTACCATCACCTACCAATGGCACTATCGCCTTGCGGACGTGTATTCGTCTATATACGAGCTACTACGGCTACTCGGCGCACATTGTGTATTGAATCTCTCAGGGAGGGCAGCTAACTTGCCTGTAGTCACGACGAACTGGAGACGGCAAATGTGTCCCAGTCCAAAATTCTCCTGGGCACGTTTTGACGGTGACTTGGATTGTCACACGGGAATTCATGAGAATTTTAACTTAGGAGGACGTTGTTTGGAAGCTACCGGTGACGACTTTTTTTTGGACACAGCCATCGATTCTACAGCAACCTTACCAAGTTCTAATCTGGAGATAAATAACTGGTTATAAAGGGTGGGGAAGGTACGGCACGACTTTTAGCCCACCTTAATCAACGTACGTTGCCAGGATTTTGCCAAAGCCCGACTCACCCCCTCCTAGAAATACCATGACCAGCTGCCAGGGCACTCAAATGCCTTCTTATTCCCCTACCGTCGATATCACTTCTCTTCTGCGTTCATGGTGCCCGCCGGAACGTATCGATGAGGTAACGATGACGCAGATTCAGCTCAATATAGTGGCCCTGGACAACCTCGTCCAACCCCGGCTCGATCGTATCAGGGAGTTCAAATCAGAGATCGCCCGCCTGCGCGCAGAAGTCGCCGTAATCAGCCCCACCCTTGAAAAGTTCCACTCTTTGTATGCTCCCATACGCCGTCTTCCCCCAGAATTGCTCCAGTCCGTATTCGGCCACCTCGAACCGGGTCCAATGCCGTCCAAAGATGACGCACCATGGCTTCTCACAAAAGTTTGTTCATCTTGGCGAGATCTTGCGGTGCATACGCCGACACTGTGGTCTACGATAAAGATCGACTGTCCATTTGGTTGGTGGTTTCTCCCCAAGACCTGGGACCCGTCAGCCCTACTCACTTGCTCGCTTCGGTATTCGAACAACGCGCCCTTGGATGTCACTATAGCCTCTCACCGAGACATACCGACCACCGATCACATAATTATCCTGTTGAAGCGGCATTCTACCAGATGGCGCTCTCTTGTAGCCGGTTCTGGCGTGTGCATACCAAATAATCTCCCTGTACTGGAGAAACTCGATTTACGGATATCCTGGGGACGGTTCGACACTCTACGGGCGCCTCTCCTACATACCCTCATCCTCGGCAAACTCGACAGATTTCCTTTTAGCAGGTTCCCTTCCCTCCGCTACCTCGAATGTTGCGTCGTTGATGGTGCACAGCTTATCGCTCTCCTCGGAGACGCCAAACAGCTCACCTCTCTTCGGGTTGTCTGTTGGGGGCGTTCGGACCCTGAAACTTTACCTAGTCCCTCCATAACCAGTAACCTCCTTGAGCTCCATCTCCCCGCGAAAGTGCCCAAAGCCCTCTCATGCATATCCTTCTCCATGCTTCATTCTCTCACTCTGGGCCTACCAGCATGTTGCTACCCCGCCTACACCCAAACGGACGTCGATATTTTGAATAACCTTCACTGTCCACGTCTGCGGACGCTCATTCTCAACGAACCCGTCGGCATTCTGTCTCTTAACAAACTCCTCTCATATCCCATCACCCGCTTGGATCTGGTCGTTAGACAAAAGAGCATGTACTCTGCTCTCAAGTCGACGCCTCTTCTCAATCTTGAGGACCTGCGTATCACAGATAATTCACCGTTGGGGTCCGAAGAGATGCTCATGGCGGTCAAGGCGAAGAAGAGTTTGAGGAACGTGGAGGTAAAGTCGGCGTCATTCGAGAGGATTAGAAAATTGTTTCGGGCGGAGAGTTTCCCTGAAGAGTTGACGATAAGATGTCGGAACGCACCGGCACAGATGGTGCGGCCCAGAATATGCGAAGATGGAAGTTCAAGAGATGCTGTAGTGGTATGATTCTTACTAGTCCGCCTTTCACACTCGTATGACTGAGATCCTTTTGGTAGGAGTGGAACGGGCACTGATTCATCTACCTCCGTATTCTCTATAGTACGCGAGCTATTCATGCTCCTCTCAATACTATACCATTAAAATATGTATGTACTCGCCCCTCATGTTTCTCGTGCGTGGCATGGACGGGCGTTTCGGAAGTGATGGAGTGCTTGGTTAAACATGAGGGGGGCGTTTTGACACATTCGCTGGCTGGGGCGCTTTATTCGACGAGGAGCATGTTCTGTAAGGAGACTGTTTGATGTTTGTTCAAAGTAATGCGGGATCGGTACGCTTTTCCTTTAGTTTTCTCCTCCCCCCTCACTTATAATCAGTAGAGAGCCTTACGCCGACGGACGGGACGGTTTGATTATCCACGGTTCTGAATGCTAGCGGCTGAAGTTATTCAGAGGGACATTATGCAGGTGAAAAAATATTATGATGGACGATGTTAGTAGAACATTGAGTACACAAATTTAAAAAAGGAATATTTTGAGCATCTCGCTACTCCGCATCTGCACTAAAAAAGAACCAAGCGCTGCCTTCACAAAGATCTTGACGATGATCAAGTGCAGCGCAATTTGGCAATTTTCCAGTGCGGCGTACTCACAGCCAGAATTAGCATCGTTGTTCTCTAGAGTCGGAGTCGGAGTATCAGAAGATACTCATACTCTATTGTATGACAATCCACTTGATAGCAACGGCAATTTTTTTTTCTGCTACGTCCGTAGTATCTTTTGTAAGAATCATTTCTTAAACGCATCAAAGCCTCACTTTTAGTGCCTTTATCCGTTCTTTCCTGGATTTGCACATAGATACGCGGTGCAGATGGTTCAAATCCATTGTTTTGCAATTGGGATTCAGTAGAAAGTGCTATTTTGGCTCCAAGTACCCTTTGAATGTGTTTGATGTTAGTGTCGAATAGGTTCATATTAGATGCTCATTGCTCACGAATCATGTTCTTTAGGAGTAAGTAGTCTTTTCTTTTTCCAGCCCCTTACGCAACAGGAAATAGGATAAGTCTTTGACAGAATTACGGCGGGCCGTTCACATGCACAGGAAGGAGTTTATCTTTTGCTGTGTTCTTTTTCTTCCACAAGCCTGTCTGTGCCTGGAATCAAACGTCGGGTACTTTGATCCCCCATGGTATAAACCGATACTTCCAGTGTCCACATTGAAACAATATAGCCTCTCTTTTTCACTCTGATAGGAATTCATCCTAAACAGTAATGCACAGTTTGACGCGACCTGGTAGCCTACTGAGATGTTGCAGTGTAAATGGTTCAAACACCGGTTCGCAATCGCGGAGAATGCATGCTGTTTTTACGTGCCAAGCAACGGTTGAATGATTTTCATGTCAGTTTCAAATAAGTTCATCGACGTTCACGAATTGCATTCGTTCATCTTTACTTTTCAATCGCTTTTGCACCCGCTGTCAAGTCTGTTTTTTGGCACACGCAACAGGATAAGCTAGTCCTCAGAGTCAGAGTTGTGCTAGGCTCTTCAGACGGACAACTCTAGTTCGTGTAGTGATTCTATTTTTTGCCGAATGTTTCTGGCACCGTGTTTAGAAAACTGCCATGGTCGACCAAGTCTAAGTAGCCGGTCCGGGACACCGAGCTCATTGCGGATATCCGTAAATTCAAATTTCAAACCTCTTGTACTTATTTTCTCTTGAAATCGAACGCGTCGACTGGCGACTTGATTCACATCGTCTTGGGCGAGATGATCTCTAGTCTCTGCCAGGTTTATGGCCAAACGATTTCTAACTTGACCTGGTGACCGAGACTTTCAATCATAACAATGCGTTTCAATGGCGGACACGGTAGAGGACAGTGAAGTTGAGATGTTGAAATGCGTCGGCACAGATGATGCAACACGGAACGTGACAAGGTGGAGGCCCTAGAGATGCTGCGATGTTATAATTTTTTATTAAGCCATTTCAAGAGCGATTTCCAAACACTGTGGTGCTCTGACTGGGTGCTGTCCTTACTTCCTTCGCCTCCGTATTCCCTATGCGGGACCACATGTGCTAGGGCTAAGCATTCCTCTCAGGTTCGGTCCCCTCGCTCCGTCCCATACCTCTAACCCTTGAGCCATTAAAGCGGCGAGATCTCTAACACCGACAGCGCTTCCCTGATGGTTGCGTGGTTGCCGACTCAGACTTCTTCGCGTATCATTTCCCTGAGATCTCGTGGAATCTGGACGGGCTGTACATACTCACACGACCAGTTTCTCGTACGGTGTCGTGATGGTCCTGGATTTATTGGCAAGTGTTTCGGAAGCGGAAGTGGTGAAAATTCGTGGGCTGAGCAGGCTGGGAAATGTCGCCGGTTCGGTGACTATTTATCTATTCCTCAAAGACATCAGAGATCTTTCGGTCTGCTCGGATCTGGAGGATGTATAGGACTGGATACTCGCCCTTTGTTGTTGTCGTTGAAGACAGCGATGCTTGTTTGTTTTTCTAACATGTCGTTCTTTGAAAACTTCGAAGAGCCGTTATGGGCTAGCATATATTGCCCGCAGGCACACCGCTCGTATGTACCTTGCTTATTTTCTTCACAATTTGTCGCTAACTCCCGCCATCTAGACCAGGGTATCCTAGTAACTTTATTTTTGCCTGCCGACCTCTTCACATGCATTGGACATTCTCGGTAGCGACTTCCGTACATACATGTCAGAACGGGTTTTCAGAATCAGTGGAGAGCCAGTTATGTCCATCCAGTTAGTCGGTGGTGATTCGTTTTCGGATGCTGTGATTTTTTGCACCCTGACTTTTACCGTTGACTTCTCATTTAACAGTGAGGATCGGCTTCTGCAGGGAAGGTATGAGGTCATATCGACTTTATCTGGACTTCGAAAATTATGGTTTAGCCGTCGGGAACGCAGGCGTGGAACACATCTGATAGGCGTTGATTTACATACGCTCCATATGATTGAGAAACGATTAATGCGCAGTTCTAAGGACTCGGTTAGCATAGTCTTGAGTTGAGAAGTCTCATATCGTCCTTACAGTGGAGTCTCGGCTATACAGGGACCATACATACTTACACCTGCAATGTACTGCTGGCAATATGTTTTGGGTTATATCGAGTCCAGGGACAGACCATCAACTGATTCGTCCACGCTACCTGACCATCAAAGCTTGATGTTTACTTGGTCGGACTGAATTGCGGCGTCCTCGGACAAACTACGGAGCGCCCAGAGTCCGATTGAGAAGGTGCCGAGTTATTATGGAGCCGCCTGACAGTCCAAGTATCCGGCGCAACAAGCTTGAGATAAGGAGTGTAGTCCTGAAAGTCCTGAAACGGAATGATTAGACGGAGTTGTATGGCGTGATGTGACGTCGAAAGTCACCGACCTCGTGCAGTGACGTAATTTGATCGGCAATTTTCCCAAAACAATTGAAGAAGCTATGTCAACAACAATCCTTCCTTGAAATTGAATTACCACCACCACGGTTTACTCCTGTTCTCCTTCTGCTCTTTTTTCTTGCTTTATATTCTGTACATCTCTTCTTTCGTTTATCGCTGGTCTACTTTGGATTCTTCTCCCTCTTGGTGCCGAATTGCGGAGGCTAGTAGGTTCAGAGTCGGAACCTAAGCTCGGTCTTGTAGCGCCCTTTCGCCAGCGTTACCCCCTCTCAACTCTACAACATGGGTGCTTGTTTCTCCTCTCGGGGCTTTGATGTTACAGATGCAGAGAAGGCTTTGCATAAGAAAGCTGAGAAGGAGCTCAAGGAGGTGCGTTTTCTCTCGGTTTGAAGGTACCTGTGGTTCTGACAGTCTACGCCGCCAGGCTAAGGCAAAAATTGCGACGCAAGTCAAGGTGCGTGTACCGTATAGTCTCCTGAGCTTCCCTTACTTATATCGCGCTTAGGTTTTACTTTTGGGGTCTGGGGATTCTGGAAAATCGACAGTGCTAAAGGTGCGTTCCCACCCCACCCCTCATATTACACGACGCTCACTCTCTACGATAGCAAATGCGCCTCATCCACAAGATGCCGTTCACGCCGCAAGAAATCGAGTCGTATCGCCAGCTAACGTTCGACAACCTTACCGGCGGGTTGAGATGTATCCTTGATGCGATGGAAGACATGGACCTCAAGGTTTCGGAGGACAACATTGGATACATCGATGTCATTGACAATGCACGGTACTTGAAGGATGGAGAACCGTTCCCGGTGGAGTACTTAGAGCCTCTCAAGGCGCTATGGCAAGACCCGGGAATCCACAAAGCGTGGCAGAGGGGGAACGAAGCAGCCTTACCAGAAAAGTACGTCTCCTGATATCCCCCTGCTGTTCTGTGCGGTTCTTATTCTGCGGTAGCTTGGAGTATTTCTTCTCGGACCTTGATCGGCTGTTTGATCCCCAGTATCAGCCGACTGAGCAGGATATCATTCACTGCCGCGTACGAACGACAGGTATCAAGGAGACTATTTTCTTCTTACGGGAGCGCGAGCTCACTATGGTCGACGTGGGCGGCCAAAAGTCCGAACGGCGAAAATGGATACACTGCTTTCAGGATGTGACAAGTATCCTGTTCCTTGTCAGCTTGAGTGGGTATGATCAATGTCTCGTCGAAGATAAGGATGCGGTATGTGATTAGCATTGATGTGCTGGTAGATCACCGCTCTGATGCCGTCTGTCTGATAGAATCAAATGCAAGACGCGATGACCATATGGGACTCAATATGCCACTCGCAGTGGTTCAAGTACACTTCGATTGTACGTAGGACCCTCTTTATAATTGCGCAGTCCCTTACGTCAAGATTCGTCTTTTCTTTAGATCTTGTTTTTGAACAAGAACGACCTCTTCGAAAAGAAGATACCCCATTCCGACATTAGGAACTTCTTTCCGGTGCGTGATGTTCTCCTGCGCGTCTGTAAAATTTCGCTCATTGATTGCTTAGGATTTTGATGGTGAGTCAGGTGATGTCCGTGCAGGTCGCGATTACTTCAAGCGCCGCTTTTCGAAACTCGCCACTAAGGCGGGCCGGCATAAGGAGAGGGAGATATATATACAGTGAGTTCAGCAATAATTTTGGGATGTGCTGATGAACGATCTCCTAGCATAACAACGGCGACTGATACCGCAATGCTCCGGGTTGTGATGGCCGCCGTGGAAGGTATGTTGCGTTCAATTTAATTATCATAATCCCGTGGATTATTTACCTTGCCCTCTTAGAGTGAGTGTCCTTTCCCCCCCTGTTCCATCATTACCCCCTTCCCCTCTCACTTTCCTCCTGATCATTCCGGACGAACACTCAATCTTGTCCTATCATCTCTCTCCCCCTTGTCTGTCTAGTATCATCCTTCGGTCCAGCCTGACAAACGCGACGTTATTATGAACGTTTCCTTTTCTTCCATTCTCCTACTCGTGCACGATCTGACTGTTTCTTCCCCCTTTTTTCTTTCTTGTACGACACATTTCAGTTCCATTTTGTCTAGTAACGTACGTACCCCCTTGTGCTTTCCGTCTGATCTGATCTGATCTGACCTGGTTGTTGAACAGATCCGCGCTGCTCTGCTTTGATTTGCTGTCCCTATATCATAATTCGTATCTGTTTTTTGCGTTGTGTAACATTCCATTCATGTACTTTGACGATTCCTACGACTATCATTACCTTCCAGTCCTCCCCTTACATTATTATACTGGCATTTATCATTATTCAAAATGGACATGTTATGTGTGGACGGGCGGGAAGATTGGGTCGCCCGCTCTCCATTATAGTGCTGTGATCATGGTATGCGTCGTGTTTCACTACGAAAGCTGATCTCCCCAATAATACAAGCTTTGTTGTCGGTCCAAAAGCAAAAAAACAAAAACAAAAACAAAAACAAAAGAAAAAAAAACTGTAGACCGCGAAGATGATGGCCGTCGGAACAGCCGGACCTGTCGGCCGCGGGTCGGTGTTGGAAACAATCCAGAAATGGTAATCACGAATTTTCTCTTCGATCACTAGTCTCGTAGACCAGACTCTACGATCACTATGAAGAAAAGTCGTTGAAATGATGTAATTAGATCGGTGGCGGAAGGCACATGGGGAACCGAAAAATTCAGGACGATCCGAGTATAGTTCCGAAACTAGAGTTTGGGGATGCCAACGCATCGGGATAACCATATAAAGCAATCCCAATGCGTCAGCATCCCCAAACTCTAGTTTCGGAACTATACTCAGATCATCCTGAATTTTTTGGTTCCCCATGTGAGGGGAGCGAGGACTATCTGACAAATGTGATGGCCGAACCGGCATGGCATACATGCTCCATGATGCGTCCTAAAATAGACAGTGACTTAGCCCTGAGTCCCCTGTCTATCTCTTCAATGCCTTAGAGTACGTAATTGTCCCTCATTTCACAGCAATTTCTTGTACCATCTTGGTGAGAGTAAATTCCAAGTTTGGACATGTGCGCCAATGTGCCGGATTTTGGCCATCATTATCTTCATGTTCTGAGCATCTCCCGTCCACCTCCTAGATTATCTTATCACATTCTTCTATGCCTAGCTTCGTGGGGGCGATTGGATTTCCCATGCCGGTATCAGAGCCTCCCAGAGGTCATCATTTCTGCCATTGATGAGACCAGCCCAGAAGACTTACATGTCCAAGGGCTGGACCTGCATGTTCTCTTCATCTCTCACAGACCTGTGCTAGCCTCGAAGTTAACAGGCTCTTATAAAATGGTGTTTTGGGTGGTAGGGTGGCGACGAGAGGGAAAGTTTGAGAAAGTGTCAGTATTCCAGGTGCCTGATGCTGAGGAGAGAGTGGCCCTGGATGGACTTGTGCTGAGGAGGGATGTTCATGTCAGAAAGTGGTGAAACTCTTTCGCCAGTTGGCAACCAGGGCTTTTCGATCATTAGACATTGAGGGAGAGGTCGGTCTCACCTCAGCGTGTGCGATACATGTCCTCGGTACTGATATAATCGCGCAACGGCCTGGGGCGACTTTTGCTCCTTCCTTATGTTCAAGGGTCCTTCATTTGGCTTCTCATGCCTTCTCTCCTCCATCCAGGGCTCAATGCAGTTGCTCACCCAGCTTGCACAGCTTCTGCCTTTGGCAGGTCAAGCATAGTCGAAATTGCAGAAGAGGGACTGCATTTGCTTCCAAACCAAGAGGGAAACCAAACAGGTTGTTGGTCTGAGCTTTGGGAGAATCTTCCACTATGATGACTGATGGAGAGTGCATATGGAGGGATGGTGGTGGTGGTTTGATGAAAAGTTGCCATCAGCAGGTCCTTTGCTTTTCCTTTGGCTGTGAGTTGCGCATCGCGAGAGACAGTTCACCTGCTTTTGATTTATTCTGCACCATGGGCATGTTGCCTCTGGGCTCCCTTGGGTTTTTGAAAGCAACAGTTTTGGTATCTGTATTCTGCAGGGGAGAATTGTATTCTGTCCATCATGTCTGCGAGGCCTGGACTAGGGAAGAATTCGACATCTTCTCTGAAATTTCATCATGTCATCATATCCTCTATCCATGCAGTTCCCTCCTTGGTTTCCCTCAAGTCTTTCTCCTGAGTCTTTGTCAGAAAAAGGTTCGTCAGATTCACAAATCACTAGTACCTCCTATCAGCGTTTGGTTAGAATCTCTGTTGCTGCCAAGGCCTGATGGTTGGGCGCGATAGCTGCATTCGACTGAAGCTCATCTAGTTCCTTGGAGGACAGAAGCTTCGGCAAGAAGAGCTAGTCTCAGGTGTCTTCTGGTCGTTCAAAGTTGTGCTAACTGCTCATACATGATACCTGAGGATGGATCGCACACTCTGATGGGGAGCAAGACTCCGAATATGATGTTTGGTCAGTGTTTCAGGTTCCTGATGCTGAGGCCTGAGGAGAGAGCGGCCATAGGGAAATTAGGGTTCGTGAGGGAGAATGTTGAGATGTGTCTGTGGTGAGCAGGGACGTGCACATCAAAGTTTCACGAGTTCATTGGCAACCATGATTTTCTTGATCATTAGACGCTGAGGATAGGAGAGGCCGGGGTTTCACTTCAGCACGCACAACCCGCCAGCTCAGTCTCGATTTGTGGTTGGCCCTGATTGTAACTGATATAATCGCCAGAGGATGTTTGTTCCTTGTTACCTCTCATATATCAATGGCAACTTGATGACCAAGGGAGGATCATGACAATGACCATCACCGTCACTGACATCAGAGATCTGACAAGAATGTGATCAACCCCTCACAGCATCAATACGTGTCCCGGAAGTTCTGAGCCACCCCGATGGGTGACCCATATAAAAGCAGACACAACATTTCTTATTTCTCCATAATTCAGTATGGCCAGCTGGTCTCTTCTCTCATTCCCACTCTTACTCTCCTTTGTATTCTGGAAAGATATGGGTTCCTCCTGGAGCAGACCAACATTCACCAATGCCAGGCCATCCACCGCTCCCGGTTCCAATCCTCCTAATTTCAATCCATGGAGGGACATGAATGTTACATGTCCTTGTGATATGGGTCATATTCTGCAGTGTGTAACTGCAGACCTTGTGACTTCATTGGTATTGATTTATATTCACAGGGCAATGGATGGGTTGCAGACGTATTATTCCCAGAAACCTGTGATGGTCATGGCGGGAGGTGTGTTTGCTGCTATTCTGCTGCTTGTGGTTGTAGTGATGGTATACAGGCTCGAGAAGAGACGAAAGGTATGACGTCTCTATGCAATTAAGGAGGGACGTTCCTGAATTCTCCTGTAGGTACTAAGAGATCATAGACGTATTGTCGGATCGGAGAAAGAGCAGAAAAGATATCACAATGAGCTTGTGTCTTTGTATGCATGAAAGTTTACTTTCAGGATGGGCAGGAGTAATTTTGTTTTCATTCAACTAATCGAATAGTTCTCCTTGGGCTGACTTGATTACAGGGAACTAGCTATCTCAATGAAGTGTGATGGATCTGATGCTCTATTAGTGATTGGCATCATGGCCATAATTGAGTATTCTCGATGGTTCGAGAGTCATTGGCACTGTTCGCCCAAACAGCGACCATGCTATTTCTGAGTGGAACACAAATGTTACTGCCAGTTATAATGAAGACTTGCCCTGAATAGCCAGTACAATTCAGACTCATTAGCACATCCGAAGTTGCAACTTGTTAAAATGTGGTAAGTCTGAGCATAGGTACATCTGTAACTTCAGGCATCCGTTAGAACACATGACAGACCATTGCAAGGTGTGATATTGTATTATAATCCTAGGGGGGATTTAGCAAGCAATCTTGGGCCACATACTGGTGGTAACGATAAATTAACCAATGTTTTGTACTCAGATTGCAAGTAAGTCCATAACAAGGTTGTCGAAGTGCAAGCGAGGTGATTGATACAGCGAGTTGGCCAGACAGAACAGTGGGCCCGAACTTCCAATTATTATCCCTATGCAATCCTTTCTGCTTTTTCCTTCTCACCACTGTGAGCGCCAGCGTTGACTACACTACCACTGATACGGCCCTTAGAACACTCTCTCTACACTGCTGCCATCCAGTATGTTTCTTGGATCAACATGCTGAAGCACAATATAAACACAACCTTTGGTGTCCATTTTTTACAAAATTTCCTATAACTATAGGGGACTGAGTTATACAGAATTCCCTATAACTATAGGGAAATCAAATTCTACATATCCTTCAGAAAGCCTATAAGATAGGTATCATATTATGATCCCTCTTGCCAGCCCCAGGCCTACCAGCATGACCAGGGCAGGGTGTCATTGCACCCTTCCCTTTGATGGCTGTTGCACTGCCACCCTCTCATCTGCTCACTGTCAGGGTTCCCGGCCCTCCCTCCTACTGTTGCGCACTTTTTTCCTTTTTGGGAAATTTGCTTTCTATGCCTCCAGAATACTTGTGGGCCTTATTCCTGCCCTCCCGCTCACTGTTTAGGTTCGAAATTAGAGATATAGGGTCTTCTAAAAATATATAATGGGTTAGTAAGCTGGCCCTGCCCCTCCCACGCCTCTAGATGCTGGATTCGGAATGGGGAGACTGGATGTAGTGTGGCAGTGCAGCCAATTGATGGGATCAGCCATCAATATCAGTCTATTTTTGGAAATACTTCGGATTGGAATGGTTTCTGGGCACTGGATGGGCCACAGGATGGTACTAGGATATGCATAAATATAAATAACCTTGGATTTAGTCCTCTGGTGATGTATGGGAGCCCCAGAGAAGGGGTAAAATAGGTAAAACAGTGAATAATAGCAAAAAATAATGGAAATTTTGCATTTGGGGGGTGCTGCATGCAGTGGATTGCTTTGCAACCTTCACAAATGTGTTCTGTAGTCCCATATATCTCTAAACAAAGCTTTGTTTTGCTTGTGGGGCTCTAGGATTGATATAAAATAGTGAAAAATAGCGAAAATTGGGGGTGAATTGCATGTGGGGAGTGCTGCATGCATCTGATTGCTTTGAAACGTTCACCAATGGATTCCGCGACCTTTAAAACCTCTAAACGGCCTCTGGTTATATTTGTGGGCACTCAGTATCGATCATCAAATGGATATTACAGTTTATGGGGTGCACATATCAAAACTCCCATTTCCAGGCATCGGAAAACTTCGGAGTTACTTCAAGTAGATTGCTAGACCTGTAAAACCCCCAGAAAAGTCCAGGATGGCAATCCAGCGATGCAAAATTCCTGATAAAAAGGGTGAAACTGAAAATTTGCGAAATTTCATGTAGCTCGCATTTCTGAGTGTTAGGGAAGGTAATACTGGTACTGGATATACTATATATACTGTAGAATATTGTGTACAAGATCACAGTCGGATATGAATGATACTGACAGAGATATAAGTAGATCTTTCCAAAAATGCGGAGAAGCACATTCCAGATCTCGATGTTCCAGTCATCCTATGGGCTGGGGACTATCAAATTCGGATTCCCTGACCTAAAAAATATTAGAGAGACCTATCATCCCTGGAGCTTATTTTTACTAGTAGGCAATCCATATACAGCAATATATCTTGGTGCATAAGTAAAGCACACTCTTTACCTTGGATTCTAGACACATGAACCCCATAGATGATAGGTGGCCCTACTGGTTTTTGGGTCAGGGAATCCGAATTTGATAGTCCCCAGCCCATAGGATGACTGGAACATCGAGATCTGGAATGTGCTTCTCCGCATTTTTGGAAAGATCTACTTATATCTCTGTCAGTATCATTCATATCCGACTGTGATCTTGTACACAATATTCTACAGTATATATAGTATATCCAGTACCAGTATTACCTTCCCTAACACTCAGAAATGCGAGCTACATGAAATTTCGCAAATTTTCAGTTTCACCCTTTTTATCAGGAATTTTGCATCGCTGGATTGCCATCCTGGACTTTTCTGGGGGTTTTACAGGTCTAGCAATCTACTTGAAGTAACTCCGAAGTTTTCCGATGCCTGGAAATGGGAGTTTTGATATGTGCACCCCATAAACTGTAATATCCATTTGATGATCGATACTGAGTGCCCACAAATATAACCAGAGGCCGTTTAGAGGTTTTAAAGGTCGCGGAATCCATTGGTGAACGTTTCAAAGCAATCAGATGCATGCAGCACTCCCCACATGCAATTCACCCCCAATTTTCGCTATTTTTCACTATTTTATATCAATCCTAGAGCCCCACAAGCAAAACAAAGCTTTGTTTAGAGATATATGGGACTACAGAACACATTTGTGAAGGTTGCAAAGCAATCCACTGCATGCAGCACCCCCCAAATGCAAAATTTCCATTATTTTTTGCTATTATTCACTGTTTTACCTATTTTACCCCTTCTCTGGGGCTCCCATACATCACCAGAGGACTAAATCCAAGGTTATTTATATTTATGCATATCCTAGTACCATCCTGTGGCCCATCCAGTGCCCAGAAACCATTCCAATCCGAAGTATTTCCAAAAATAGACTGATATTGATGGCTGATCCCATCAATTGGCTGCACTGCCACACTACATCCAGTCTCCCCATTCCGAATCCAGCATCTAGAGGCGTGGGAGGGGCAGGGCCAGCTTACTAACCCATTATATATTTTTAGAAGACCCTATATCTCTAATTTCGAACCTAAACAGTGAGTGGGAGGTAGTGTTGCTGCGACTTGGCTAAAAGTCGCTTAGCCACGTAGCCGAGTCGGATTAAGCCCAGTCTGAGCCTCAGATTGGCTCAGGCTAATTACGAGCTCAAGCCCCTTTTGGAGTTGGCTTGAGTTCGGCTTGAGCCGACTAAGCCGGTTATCGATGACCAGATTGGTCATTGATAAACAACTTTTGTTCTTGCCTTCCTCCCTCACTAGCCGTTATTCCCTCAATGTCCCTTCAATGTAGGATCAAATTATGACCACCTTCGAACCTTGGGGCACCCTTTTTCATCCATCACCATGCTTTATTCATCTCCGCTGTGGCAAATTCTAGCTGATGACCTCAAGCAACCTCAAGGCAGTTTCAGGGTGAATGATGGTAGAACGAGCGGTTTTCATGAAGATGGTGCGTTATTACACTTCTTATTTTGTCTAGCTCTGCTCATTGAAGCTCCCATAGGTACCGATAGCTGGCTGATGTCGTTGTAGTTACTAATGTGCTGTATACAATTTATGGAATATATACCTTCTGTTTTACCACCCCATGTCACGCGAATTCCTCAAATACCCCTCACTGCAAGTGTATTACTGACCTACCCATTTCGTTCATCCCTTCCTCTGCTTGTTTACTTGATGGCACCAACTGGACGACCTCGTGGACGACCTCGCAGGAAAGGACGTGGCCCCGATGCAGAACCTACGGCAGCAGTCCCTGATGATGCGGATACTGGTCCTGGGCCAACTGAGACTGTGACCATACATCCAGGAGGTGCATTGAATGCGCAGTTTTTTATACCAGGCTTGGGTATGTATTCTATCTTCAATAGCTACCACACGCACTTATATTTCTGTGATAAATAGATCACTCTAGTCCAGCTCAAGCTAGTCCCCCTCCAACATCACACAGCACACCTCCGATGCCTCCGCCACCTGTGACACCGGTACCCCAACAATCCGCTCGCCGTAGGCATCAAGCTGATCCTGCTGATGCTGATGGTGACAACCCATTCACATCCCCCACTGAACATAGTTCCAGCCTATTTGCTCAACCTTGCCATACCATGCAGTTCTCTGGTGCCGAAACCTTCAACGTTGAGGACTTGTCTGAGCCGTCAACACCTACAACACCTACACTGGTGTTGCAGCCAGTGGCTGCCACACCAAAGAGCAACCGAAGGCGCCGACGTACTAAGCACACAACAGGTTCAGAGATGCCAGATATACCTGACCTTCATCCCTTCTATCAAGTCCGTGAAGGTCGAGTACACTGCATCTTTTGCTCATGAGTATCGGTCTTTGAGATGCAGTAATACTGACTCTGGGTGGGTATAGTGCACAGAAGAAGTCAACGTCGTTTGGTTGTGCAACAACTTCCACAAGCAATTGGCGATGCCACCTCCTTACAAAGCACTTGGGGCTTTGGGTAGAGGCTTGTGACAAACTGAAGGTAAAGATTACTGCTGACAATGCTGAGGGTCCTGTCACTGCATACCGGGAGTCGAAGGGACAGGACTCAAGACAGAATTCATGCATTCCTGATGGGGTTGATGAGGTGCCAGGCTTCTCCTTAGAAGCATTTGCCGACGGACTAGTTGCCTTTATTGTTAGCAATGACCAGGTAAGCTTTTCTTGTCTTAATCAGGTTGCAGCCATAATAATAGCAATAGTCTTTCAACGTTGTTGAGTCTCCAGAGCTCCGCCGCATATTCTTGATGCTCCGTGAGGAACTTACCGATGATGATATTCCCTGCCGAACACAGATTTGGAAGCGTGTTATGGAAATATGGGAGGATCATTTAAAGCAACTTTCTAAGGAAATGCAGATGTGTGTGCTGTTAAATACTTGAGGGTCTTCTTTGCTCATATATGTGCAGGGTGCATTAGGTAAAATCTCCTTCACATGTGACATGTGGTCAAACACCAACCTTGTGCCCTTCATGGCCATCACAGCACATTGGATTGAAACCAAGGAGGTCCGTCCTCCAAATGGTGGTGATCCACATTTAGCCCTTTCTTTGCAGGTGGATTTGATTGGTTTTCATCATGTACCTGGCCGTCATGATGGAGAACATTTGGCACAAGCCTTCCTTTTTATTGTTGACCGGCTTCAAATTGCATCTAAGGTATATCATTATAATGATCATTACTTTGTGTTTATATTGTTCACAGATGGGTTGGATAAGCCTAGATAATGCATCGAACAATGATACAATGATGGCTTTCCTTGAGACACTACTTGCACAACGTGGAATTGAATTTGATGCGATCAAACGTCATATCCGGTATGTCAATCATTTCAGCCCTTATTTTGTACTCTAATAATTGTCAGGTGCTTTGCCCATATTGTCAATCTGGCTTGCAAGGCTGTTTTAACAGCTATCACAAATATTGATTATGCCCATGATGATGCTGACTTTGTTCCACAACCAGGACGACCAACAAATTTCATGGCAGCATGTAGACGTGATCCAATTGCTACTGCTCGTTCCATTGTACGGCTTGTAAGTCTTTGGTAGATTATGACAATTCTAGATGGTCTGACATTTGCTTTTCAGATTCGTGGCTCATCTATAAGGCGACAAATCTTCTCAGAGATCCTTGAATCTCTGCATGATGTTAATAACCTTCAGCTACTGCAAGATGTCATTACACGCTGGTCATCAACCTTACTCATGATTGAACATGTTCTATACCTGTGTCCAGTTAGTTCTCTTCTTATATTATATTGGCAGTGCTCTGACCAATTGATCAAAGGCAATTGACAGCTTCCTTAGCTCTCGAGACTTTCCAGAATTTCACAAGTATCAGCTGAGCAGTGCAGAGTGGGGCACTCTTTCCGATTTCCAAAATATACTCGCAGTGCGTTTATTTTTGTTGAGGGACCTCCTAGCTGATATTGCTTCCCAGGTTCCACATGTGTTTCAGCAAATTCTCTCATGTGAAAAGACACCTTGTATTTCTGATACTATCCCAGCATTTGAAGCAATGCAATTTACATGGGAGGAACTCCAGAAGGAAATGCCTCATGCTACTGACATTATTGCAAAAGGTCTTGAGAAACTTGCTGAGTACCGTGATCGAGTGGATATTGTTCCAGTCTATTCCTTGGCAATACGTATGTCATTCTCTAGCTTCAAATTCTTCACTCACACCTTTGCAGTTATCCATCCTGCATACAAGCTTCAGTGGTTTCAGAGAAACCTGCCAGGAGAAGCCCTTGAGGTTAAGAATCTATTTATAAACACTGTATGAGAATTGGCATCATTTATTATTGATCCTCCCTAACATGGTTTAATAGCTTCGGAAATACAAGAACACTCCAGATCTTCAAATACCAGCACCACAGACAACCTCAGATTCAACAAACCCACTTACTCATGCTAGAAACATTTTGCGTCTGGACAAGCATGCTAATGCTATGAGCTTGGAACCACAACACAGCCTTGGTGTTGAGGTTGAACAATACCTCTCAGATCCGCTTAGAAGTGACATACCAATTCTGGTGTTCTGGCAGGTAAGCATGTAATGATCTATTTAATCTTCACTATTGATATGTTATATTAGGAAAATCAGAAGTGTTACCCTACAATCTTTGCATTTGCACTAGATGTTCTGCCCATACAAGGCACTTCTGTGCCCTCTGAGTGGGTATTCTCTAGTGGGAAAGAGACTGACACTCTGCAACGGAATCGGCTAGGTGCTGATGCTATGGAAGCACTGCGGATGTTGAAGTATTCAGTAAGAAAAGGACGTGGCTTGAATTTCACAGAGGGAACAGATGAAAAGTCAGAGATCTGGGAGCTGGAGTTATTAATTGAGCAACAGACATCCATTCCGGAGGACATGCAGGCATTTATCAAAGGTCTTGTCTTAGAAAACGGTCATGATACAATTTAATACATCAGTTGCCTTATTTATACATTAGTCTGGACTCAAGCCAACTAAAGCCGGAGTCTAGCCTGAGTTCAGGTAATAATTGTGACTAAAGCTGAGTCGGCTAGGAGGAATTACCAAAGTTGGCATTAGTCTAGCTGAGCCGAGTTTAGCCGAGTCGTGGCAACACTAGCGGGAGGGCAGGAATAAGGCCCACAAGTATTCTGGAGGCATAGAAAGCAAATTTCCCAAAAAGGAAAAAAGTGCGCAACAGTAGGAGGGAGGGCCGGGAACCCTGACAGTGAGCAGATGAGAGGGTGGCAGTGCAACAGCCATCAAAGGGAAGGGTGCAATGACACCCTGCCCTGGTCATGCTGGTAGGCCTGGGGCTGGCAAGAGGGATCATAATATGATACCTATCCTATAGGCTTTTCTGAAGGATATGTAGAATTTGATTTCCCTATAGTTATAGGGACTTTTTGTACAATATGGACAGTATAGCCTCATAAACATCAAATCAATTCAGGGCAATTCAATGAACTTCATTTCCTTTCCATCACCATCGTTGTCTCCATTAGCTGTTCATGCTATATTCGCCGAGCTTGGTGGTGAGGCGACGTAATCTCCATACACAAGTTGCTGATAGTATGGTCACTTCGACTAGAATTTGGCATCCATGGTTAGTCTATTGGTTAACGCGAGGTTTACTTACAACTGCGCTATTACAAAGCGTGACATAATTTGATTGCCGTCCATTGGCACCACACCAGATGGTGTCATATTTGGGGATACCGGCAGCAGGTTTAGTGTGCCGATTCCAAGCCGGTTATCTAGACAGAAAATAATACATGTACCATCTTTCACTTCATGATAATTCATTTAATACAATAAGAGATGTCATACCATAAATAAATAGCCTTCCATGGTCTTCAAACCCATCCCAAGACCATGAATGAATCAGTTCTGCACTTGTGACTAATTGTTCTTGTTGTGCAATGACCAGTTCCCATCAAATTAGTAATACTTAGTCATAACCTGGTTGCAAAGCAGATGGCCTGATTAAGCAACAGACTACATACAGACCATCCCTCCCATTCATCAATAGGTCTGTTCATTGTCTGTCTATGAGAGACTAATCCATGGTGTCCTCAAGCAAACTGCATCCAGCAAAACGACTTAGCAAGATCTTGCCGTTGTGGACATGACTATACTGCCACAATGTATGCAAGCAGACTGAAGAATCTGCAGCATAAATGCAGGAAAATCATAGAAGAATGTCTTGCAGGCTGGTACACAGCTCAACGAATACCCGACACTGTTGGCGACTATTCCAGATTCGACCTCCCAAAGGCACTTTCTTGTCAGTCAGGTTGTGAGGAAGGATCAGGCTCAGAGTATTGGTCAATTTGTGGTTGTCTTCCTTCAAAGTGGGCGATTGCGAGGAGTAGGAGTGGTATGCCAGACCTGCACAGGGCAAGATGGAGGGTATAGGTATCCTGGATCGCTTCCAAATTATAGTTGATTGATGTCTTGGTATGGAAATGGTAAGCAGAGAAAGGTCAATCCTGACTGTTATGTTTTGAAGGAGAATTTTACTGGCCCCATCAAACATGAGGACAATTGCGCTCCTATAGATTCGGATTTTGTATCAGGTGAGTCACCAGAGGATTCTTTCCTCCTTCATAATTCATTCAATTTAAGCATTCTTTGTCACCTGCAATGGCTCGAACAAAAGTAGACAAGTCTGACAAGTCTGACGAGGCTTGGACGAGGCTGTCTAGTTGTTATTGGGAGAAGGAATAATGACTTGACAATTGGATTGGTAGACAGAGATATATTGCACAGTACTTTAAGGGTACCATAACTGTATTACAATATCAAGGAAACACATAGATAAGAAGTAGCATTGCGTTTTAGGAGTACTAGATCTAAAATTTTTAGCAGAAGATTACAGTTTATATGCAATTGACTCATGTGGAGACTTTTCAGAAGTCCGGGCG
This sequence comes from Armillaria luteobubalina, assembly GCA_030435615.1. Lineage (NCBI taxonomy): Eukaryota > Fungi > Basidiomycota > Agaricomycetes > Agaricales > Physalacriaceae > Armillaria > Armillaria luteobubalina. The sequence continues at coordinate 632,563 of JAUEPU010000029.1, read as the reverse complement.
CTGAGCTTCGACATCCTCGCTGCACAAGTCGGCGAGTATATGGGGTCCACTAGTCTCCATGTTGGCGGTAGTATCTTCAGTGATGGAATGCTGCCATCTCATCTCGACGGTGTTAACTTCTGCACCATCCCCATGAGACTGGCCTTGGCTGATGCAGATAATGATCATAGAGAACTAGATAATGGAATCAACTCCACAATTCAAAGGGGCGGCAGAAGGATACATACTACGATACCAATGATAGGACATTGGACATTGAATAGGATGAAGCAGGTGTAGCTTTCAAAACCCTGTGTGATTATTTGGGCTATTAGGATGACGGTGTACACGGCAGCTACAGAGCAATTTATTGAGCATCAAGGAAAGCATATGATATAGTCAACACGTGGAGTATGGCTGCTAACCAGATTCTACAATGAGAGTTATGACACCATGCAAGGGATCGGAACCTTGTCTTTTCACTAGTATATTGTGGTGTACCCTCCAGATGCGAAAGGATATAAGTGCTGTTCCAAGTGGGGGGAAACATGAACATGACATTTGTGTACTGACTTGGTGAAGATGCATACCAGTGCAAATGATGTTAGCAGCTAGCGTTACAGCGGCAAAGACAGTGGAGATATGGATCAACTCATGGAAAGTCGTGGTGGGGCCTGCCAGATTGACCAAGAAGTAAATTCCCATCACTGTCCAAGGTCAAGGCATAGAGGTTCAACACTGAATGCGTAGGTTTTGACACTAACTGGTACTCACCAATATCAGTGGCAAAGAGGAATAGAGGAACAGCTATTATGAGGCATTTCTGCATCCAGACAATGTACATCTGATAAACCTGTTTTTAGAGAGGATCAGCCCCTTGCCAAAGACGAAAGAATTGGCAATGATGGGAAGCTTACAAGGAAGGCATCAGCAATGACTGTGACCAACACCCATGTGTTCTCAACGAGGCTCCAGGCAGATGAAGAGAGATATAGACTGAAAGTGCCTCCATGCAATTCTAAGTGAATTATACCATTCAGTGTGCAGGCTATAGTTGTTGTACAGCACTGAAACAGCCTCAGCAACATGCAAATGAGGCGAGATCAGGTACACACCCAGGCTATCAAAAGGAAAAGAGCGATATGGGTTCCCAAGAGGTACTTGTGTGGTCGCTTTGTCTTGTAGTGGTGATACAAAACAAGGCTACAATGACAGGCAACGACGACATACGCACCTAGAGGATTACATCTGATTAGAGGTGAATCATTGACAAAAAGATAGAAGGAACATACCATAGAGAAACGTCGATAGGTATGCTGCAACATAGGCAGAATCAACAGCAATGTTACTCATTGTTCATCGCTGAGAGCTGGAAAGGGCCTGGTGTCCCAGGAAATTTCCCATGGCTGTGCACAATCATGTGCTACCATCAACTTGTATGCTCTTCAATTGGGCATTCCAGAAGGTTCACACATGACTGAATGGAGATAGGCCACAGGCGGTGAGGTTCCACACAAAGACCTAATAGTTGGAGTCTTTGGCGCAGTCTGGAAGGAGAGAATGTGAAGATTGGATCTATCATTTAAAAAAAAAAAATTTGTTTGTGCCTTGGGGAGCTCGAAGAGATTGCTTTATAGAAGTAACAATGGATACAGAGTCAACATAAGTGTATTGCCAGCAGGGCGTGTAGCTATTGATAGTCACTGAATGCACGTAGCCTCGGAAGGGTCGGTCCGACCCTTACCAGGACCAAGACACTGACTCCCACAGTCACTTTAAGTTTTGTCCCACTGCATACTACACCCCGTATCGTTCAATAAAGAACCAAATGGCACCGCTCATCACATCATGACCTCCACCATAGCTGCTTTCAAGAAACAACACCAATCATCGTTTTATTATGTTTTTGGCAGACAAATCCTTGGGACATGCGGTCAACCTATCGTCGAGGAATGTACTGGAAAACATCAGGCTACTTGAATGGGAGCCTTGTATCGAATACAATTCTTGGTCCTAGTTTTCTAAATGATATTAAATGTGCTTAACTAGACGTCACCTAGATTCCTTCCTGTTGAGAATCAGGCTTGGTGTGCAGGTTAGACTCTAGGCTGCTAAAGCTAGATAGGAAGAACCTTGTATTTTACAGCTCCTACAGAGCTTGTATTTATACTACTTCAGCCTACTATCTGTTGGGAATAGGCATCAGCGGGAGAAATGAATGTGAGGGAATTGCTCAAATGCACGTATATTCATGGACAGATACATAGACAGTGGTGGTGGTATGAAGCCAAGTTACGGTGATGATCGGTATGAAAATCAAAACAATGTAAAACAAAGACAGCAAGCTGTCAGCCTAAGTGGCTGTGAAACCATATCCTCAACACTATCTAGAATTTACTACAACTTTCTGCTCCTTTCGTGCTTACTCAACAATGCTCGGCATGGTGCTGGGTTACCTGTCTAGAGATTTCCAGCATGACCCCAGCACTTCTGGTTCTCCTTCATGGAGGGTAAAAAAACGACTGCTTTGTGGAGGAAATGATTTATCTTATGTTATCGTGTTATGTAATATTTTAATCGTTCTGGACCTTAATTATTTTCTCCTACATTGTGGAGACTGGCATAAATTGGTGTGCCCTGTTGGTTGTGTTTGGTTACGGCCTCCAGTTATTGGTACTTGTCTATAATAGAGGGTAAAAAATAATTAGGGTTCAGAGCAATCGAAACATTGCATAATGCAATAAGATAAGATAAATCACTTCCTCCCCGACTGCGAAGCAATCATTTTACCCTCCATGAAGGAGAATGGGAAGGAGTCTGGACATCACCAGCATTGCTTTGCAGGGCAAGGTGAGTAAATCTGATGATGGATCAGTATTGTGGTCTCACCTACAGTCACTGAAGCTTATGAGAGAACCGGGAACGGGCCTCATAGTTAAACAGAGCAATATGGCTTCCCAGGAGGTACATGTGCAGTCAATTTATTTTGTAGCGGTGAGGAGACCAAGAAGCAACAAAAGTACCATACACAAACATTGAAAGATATGCTCCGAAGTTGAATCATGAATGACAGTCATCGTTCATGGGGGAGGTTGAGCATTTCGCTAGCCCATACACCTTGGTCATGTCTCAGTATTCCATGGATAGGTGATGGTTTCCCTGTTATATCGGAGTAGATATGAGCTTGGAAAGTTACAGTGTGCTGTTTGAACTTTGGTGACTCTGTATTTGGGGACACATGCTGAATGAACCAACAGATGTGAGAAAATGTGGTCCTTGGCAGTGTCTACGCCATGAGTTTAACCTCCTTAAAAAGGCACGGAGATTCGCTAAGATCTGAAATGAAGTATCAGAATGGTGAGTCTGCACTTCACAACCCATTGAAACTGCAGATTCGAAAATAGGAGAAGGACATGGAACTCCTTCAGAAAGACCGTAGATCAAGCGCTTCTGTTCAGTAGAGAAACCAGCTGATAGAAAAGAACGAAATGCTGTGGAAAGGGATTGATGTGTGGGTCCAAGATTGGAAATGATTTTGCATGCCTTATCTACTTTTATCTAACCCTAAGTATTCGGACCGTGAAGCAGTGTCAGCAGGGCAAAGAGTGATTGTACTCCTTGAATTTGAGATTCTACTTATGGACAATCTATATAATAATACAGATTGGCACAGCCACACAATTTGCTTATGTAAAATTAGCAGACTTTGAAATCTCCACCTCTCTTCTGTATGCACTGCCACAACTGGCTATTGTGTGACCGGTCCCACCAGCACTGCCATGACTGGGACCTAGTGTTTCGATGACTCAGCTTGGCGCAGCCCAACGCAGCTTTATTCGGCTTTGACTTCAATGACTTGGCCAAGTCATTTTTTTTTTGCGGCTTGGCTTAAAGCCAAGCCGCAGTCATGCGAGTCGGCAAGTCAGCGACTTAGATCCAAATATAGATATTCATTAAATATCAACGACAGTGGCCTCCACTGCTGTTAGAATGTAGTCAAATCACTGGAAACAACTACCCTATCATGGGTTTAAGCTTCTAGGATCTTAAATTCAGCTTTCCGGCTCAGATTCTGTGTGAAATTGAGACTGCCATGGGATTGAATTGCAAATTTGAGAATTTGGAGTGCTTCCATCATTTCTGGTGAAAGATGGTTTCAATGTGCCATATCCATCTCCTTGCTAGAAGAGAAGACATGTTCACAAAGAACAGATGTACCCTGTGTAGGCAAAATGTCCATTGCAAGCTTGTAGATAGTTGGACATTGATTACAGTGCTCCTATGATTAGTATGCAGAGTATAAACTTGTAGAAGAATAATCTTGAGACCATACCTGCTGATAAATAAGGCTGGTTTACCCAGCAGACATTTCCATAACATATAGATCAACATCATGTTCAACAGGTTGTAGCTAAGACTGAGGTGCTCTCCTCTGAGCATCCAACCTAAGGGCATTAAAAACCCATTGAGCTGTGATTCACAATGAAGCAAAGGTGAGTACAAAGAAGGGCAGGGCCCAAATTTTTTCATTAGAAGAGGTAGTAGAACAGCCAATATGTACAAAAAGTGAAGGCAAGGCAAGTGGATGTGCAGAATGGCGACAAAACATGGTGGGAAGAGATTCCCCAAAATGTTGATCGAAGTTGTAACTTGGGTAACTTGAGGTCACGCCAGGTCACGTGGAGCGGATAGTCCCGAGTGACTTGGTTCAAGTCAGATATGGTCCATGGCTTGGCTTAGAATGCCATGACTGGCATGGCGTGCAGCTTTAAGCCGAGTCATCGAAACACTACTGGGACCTGCCTTTTCTGGCATCTGGCTCTTTTCGACACCAAGGGAGGAAAAATGTTGGTATGCAGACTATGACACAATATACAGCATTGAGCATTTATTTGCAATGGCACATTAGGGGTCTTAGGGCTGTATGCCATAACCATATTGTACAGGAATACAGTGTACATGAGTGTCTGTAGCCATGCCAAGTTGTTCATAGCTGCTTACCAAGTACCAACAAATATGGCATGTATATTACCATCACAACTGTAATCATAAAGTTCAAAGCCATCAATCTTCTTCAAGGGTTATATGGTTTATGGAGATGGTGTGAAGCCCTAAGGGACATATCTGTCAGAGCTTCTTTGTCAAAATGCTACTATTATTTGGGATGATATTCTAATACAGAATTGCTCTGATATTGGAACTGTTGAACATGTTAGAATAGAAACAGCTCAGTCAGTCATGTAGTCATTGTGAATGGCTGAGAAGTGGTAAGAGACAAAATAGGTAGGTATAGACAGATACGTAACAGAGAAATAATCTAAATACAGTAAGTTCAGTTAAATATATGAAATGTTGGTATGGCAGGATATGTAAGATAGGCTGAATATCTGACAGAACACACTCTATGTAATATTCAAAATAAGTCTTTGCACCATTGCTGTATGGTACCATATCTATACTACTGTCAGAGGGTTCCATTGATTTTGGATCATGGTGGTCTTATACAGCTACTTTAAAATGAACAAATATACATACTTCAGTTGGCACAAGAGAGGTATAAAAAACCAAGGTATGTGGGTAACTACAGTGATGCTATATAATGATAGATTGGAGGTATGGTAGGATGTATATGGTAAGAAAGAATGAGCATTGATGAATAAAGAAATGGTATCATATATGGATAATATCTCCAATATATTGCATTTCATGTCATCAATTTAATACAAAGAGAATATAATCAGTAAACACGGTCAGGCATAATATGTGTAAAGCTACTATATTGAGTTACTGATACCTAACCATGCAAGGAGAATATAATTAGTAAACTAAGGAGAGATGTAAGTAATGAGTAGAGCAATAAACAGAAGGTATATGTATCTCAGTCAGGCACACTGGGTGAAATGACTGAGCAACAGTGGTATCTACCACTAACTTATATATGGTTAAAACAGAGGAGTGTTACGATTTCTCGCACTTATTCATTTTCTTTCCTAATTATCAGAAGACCGAGTTATCCCCGACCCCACGTGACCATACCAGAACCGGACGACTTGGTCCAAGTACTTATCGACTACGGCTCGCGTTTCCAGCACGACAACCGTATTGTCTTCATGTGTTGTAGCTATTATTAGTGTTACAGTTTTCGTATATAAGTAGGTAGCCCTTCGCTGTAATACCCCAGCTTCGAGCTAAAGTTTATTAATACCGAACTTCCCTCTTAACTCGCTCGACTAAGAACTTAGTCCGACTCCTTCACTTATATCCGAACTATCCGAGACTCTCAGGTGACTGTCCGAACACGAGACAGCCTGAGTTTACTCTTGTTTGGATCACGTGAGGTTCGGGTCTAACAATTAGCTCGAAGCTTCCCTTCTTTCCTCGCGCACGACGCAAGCAAAGACCCATGCAAATTACCAGAGACCTGACCCCCGCTGAGTTCCACATCGCCCTTGTGGCCATCCTGGTCCCATTTACCATCGTTATCATAGGCATAGGACTAGGAGTCCTAATCCCCTACCATTGTCGACGACCCCATGTCGAACCACAGACGATCGAGCTCGAAACCTTCGAGCAGCAGGAACAGCCCGTACCCGAGCCAGAGGCCGAAGAGTACATGGGCGAACGTGACAAAGAGGCTGAAAGAAGGTGTGGACGCACTAGCCCTTGGGGCCTCCCGCATTTCCCTGACCACCCCTACCGAACCCGCACCCCCGCCCCATTCTACGACGAGGACGCCACGGAATACACCGCCTCTGTCGCCCAGATCATCAGAGTCAACACAGAGAGCACCGAGGAATTCCCCGCCCGCCCCTCCTCCGAAGAGCCCCGTCCTCTCAGTCCCATCCACATCTCCAAAAGCCGCGCCGCCATCGAACTTAGAAGGGTCTACCAACGCTCCTTCAGTCCCCTCTCTGACCCTTGGCCGCAACCACCGAGTTATACTCCCGGGCGAATGGAGCAGCTTGAGCCCCGAGCAGAGGGAGAAACTCCCAGCGAGTGGTGGCATCGTACCCATAACGTTCCCCCTCTCCGACACGCCAACATCAGGATACCCGCAGGAGCCGTACCCCCCCCTTCCCTCCGAATCAGTCAGAACCGCCTCCCCCTCAACCTCGTCCCTAGGGAAACTACGCATACTGGAAGAGGACGAGGACGAGGACGACGAGACTCAGGAGACGGAGTCGACAGCGGAGCCGAGTGGCTCAGCCAGAGAACCGGACTGGCCGGAGGTCGACGATGACTATCCGGAAGTCAAGACGTTCCTAACTGAGAAGGAGATAGAAGAAGAATATGACCTCAGAGTTGAAGAATGGCACGCACATATAGTAGAGGAGATTTCATGGCTGGCAAGTACGTCGGGGATTCAATATATGAAAGCAGAGCGAGAGCAGGATACAGAGGAGATGAAAAAGATACGGGTACACGCCGCCCATGAGCAGGCGGTTTTCATGTTTAATAAAGATTTTCCCCTCTATGCACGAGCACTAATCCCCAGCTACAACGAACTATACCCGCCCCCTCCCAAACCACTCCCTGACTCCCCGCCAAAACGGAACATCCGACAGTACGGCGGACCCCCAATTCCGGGGAAGTCCCGACTATTCGCCGGAGCACCAGAAGAAACCGTGGAAGAACGAGAAGCCACAGCCCAGGCCCGACGGAACCTATATCACGACATTCTAGCCAAAGAAGCAAGGCTAGAAACCGCTCGGCAAGAGGCGATACAGAAGCTAAACGACCTCGACGCGCTACGGAAGCAACACGGACTTCCCCCGAATCCCAACAACGAACCCCCGGATATCCCTATCCCCCACGTCCCTGGAGCACCACCACCGCCGGCGCCCGACCCAGACTCTCCCGGAGGCCGCGGAGATCTGTGGTCCTTACCCAGACCGCCACCAGACCGCATGCCGCCAGCCCCCAACCCGGGACATCCCAGGGGCCACGCTGACGCCGACGCCCCTTTTCTCGGGGTTAAACCCACCATGATGCGGATGCCCGAGATGTTCTACGGGAAACATGACGACATCCAACGATTCTTCCTCCAATGCGCCCTATACTTCGAAGTACACCGAGGATACTACGAAGAGTCACAACAGATCACCTTCGCCACCTCCCACTTCGGCGGCAAGGCCCTCACCTGGTGGGTGCACCACGCGGAAAAATACTTCAGCAAAACCGAAGCAAGGTACCGACTTCCCTCGTGGAGAGATTTCGTCGAAACAGTTCGAAAAGAGTTTGCCGACCCGGCAGTCGAAGAAGTCCATGAACAGCGCATGTATGGACTGCGGATGCAGGACGGAGGCGCTAACCGATATTTCCAGGAACTGGAACAACAGGCGCAGCTAGCAGGAAGGTGGGAAGATCAAGGGGAGAAGAGCCACATCGTCGCGGCAGTATGAGCTGGAGTACCAGATGAGTACACCATGGCCGTCGCATCCGGAGAAAATATTCCCCTCACTTACCCCCAATGGAAGCGCCGGATCATACAGATTAACGACCAGAGAGCGGTCAAGCGAGCCTTCGACAGGACCCATAAAGGCTACCGCCCCAAAGACCCCCGAAACCGGCAAAACCCACCTCGCAACGACAACCGCGCCCCGCCAAGAAACGACAATCGTTACCCACCGAACCGAAACCAGAACACTCCCCCGCAACCGCCCAAGGAACCCGGACCCTCCAGTACCAACACTGGAACCGGACCAGTCTATAGCGGCCAAGGCCAGCCGATGGATATAGACCGAATCCGACGGGAACGGCGATGCTTCAACTGCCACCAGAAAGGGCACTTCACCGCCGACTGCCGACAACCCCGAAAGCCAAGGGACGGAGGAGGAAGATTCACCCGCAACAATAACAATCGCCGAGACAATCGGGCAGTAGAACAGGAGGTCGAATCAGACGAGGAGAAGACGCCCTCGTCCTCAGGAGTAGAGGAGGTAAAAGACGGGGCCGACGAGTAAGCGATTCTACTCGGTCGGCCGGACTTTCTAAAGGTGCATTACATACTGCTGGACGGACTCATAGTACTTCTGTAGGACATTCATACGCGCATTCGAATATACCCACTTCTATCACTTCCAGCAAAGCACCCAAGGAATCGCAGAACCGGTACAGTATTTTAACTAACATGATGAATCAGGAGGACGAAGAATATCTCGCCAAAATGGAACGAACCCCGACGGGAAGCGGGACGATACTTCCCCCTCCGGCCGAGTCCCACTCGGGATCTTTGCCTGGGATCTCTCAGGATAAGTCGCACCGCGCACCGAAGGAGGTTCTCCCAGGACGGTCGAAGGTTTTCAGATCCAGGAACGACAGCAAGCGGAAGTGTGCGGCTTCCCCCAAAAGAAGAATCCCTGACCGCAAACAGCTGCAGCAGAGGGAGCACGGAGAGGCAATAGCCCCGGGCGGCAAGACCAAAGGAGCGATCCCTCGGGAAAAACTAACTGCGCCTCCTGTAGACACGCACCCGAATGCCGGAGACAATCCGACTAAGGGCGGACAGGACAGAACGGAAAAGTCTTCCCCCGGATCAGAACAGTTCTCAACCGACGGGGCACAAGCGCCTCGTCCGCCACGCGAGACGGGTGGTAGGCGCGCCCAAGACCTGATAAGTCCTCCACCACTTCATCCCCACTCACACAAGGTTTCTTTAGAAGAGGTACCAGATGATGAAGACGACACGTCTTACCGAATGGCTGCTGCAGCCAAAAATGCAGACGCATGCGGGCCATCCCCGACGCGAAAAAGTCCTTCCCTGAAGGCAAGACGCCCAACCCGCGGAGCCGAAAGCACGGCTACCAACGGCGGCAACGTCCTGGTGGAAACACCCATGAGCCCTAGCGGTTCTAGATGGACAAAGAAGAAGGCCGAAGAAGAATACAACGAGGATAACGACCCTGAGTGGCAAGCATACCTCAGGGGACATCGCTATCGAAAGAAAGGAGATCCCGACGCCACTGATATGAAGGCATACGACAGATGGTGGACCCAAGTACTGAAGGACCACACCTGGACGGAGCTGAAAACCATCGAGAAGGAAGAATCCGGATACATGATCCCGTTCGAGTCAGAGTGGACATGGCGCGCCATCAGGCAAGCAACGAGCAGTTACGAAGCCCGCGCCATCCTGGCACACTGGACACACAAGATGCGACAAGCGGAAGCCGATCGAAAAATGTTAATCCGCATCGTCACCCTCCCCCGCACCCAAGCACTCGAGCAATTGGAAGAACTACGCCAACCGGTCCGGTACATCCGAAGAAACGCTCGAGCCGGAGCCAAGGACTTAACCACTGAAATCCGCATCGAAACCCTCACCAATCGCCAAACCCTCAAAACCACCGCCCTTATCGACAGCGGGTGCACCGGGAGCTCTATCGACCGCAAATATGTAGAAGAACATGATTTACCAACCCGAGCAACCAGTGCCCCAATTCCCGTCTACAACGCCGACGGCACACGAAACAAAGCCGGCGAAGTCACTCATTTCGTCGAACTACGAATGACCATCGGAGGACACTCGGAACGAATCGACCTGGCAGTCACAGACCTCGGCACAAGAAGGGTATTTCTTGGACATGACTGGTTAATACGCCACAACCCAGTCATCAACTGGAAGACGCAGAAAATCATATTCGGGCGATGCCAGTGCCAAAAGCAACCATTTACCCTACCAGATGCAGACCCAGAAGATAGATGGGACGAAGAGTTGGAAGAAGGAGATACCATATTAGCAGTAGACATGACAGAGGAAATAGAGATCAGGGCGATTCACCATGCCAATGATTTAGCCGCAAAAGCAAGCGAAGGAAAGCCAAAGAAAAGTTTCGAAGAGATGGTACCCCCCGACTATCGGGATTTCCAAGATCTGTTCTCGAAAGACAATTTCGACGAACTACCCGACCGAAAGCCCTGGGACCATGCCATCGAACTCATTCCCAACGCTAGCAATACCCTCGACTGTAAAGTATACCCGCTGAATCGCAACGAACAGGAAGAACTTGACAAATTCTTGGATGAAAACCTATCCACTGGAAGAATTCGTCCCTCGAAGTCCCCGTTCGCATCACCATTTTTCTTCGTCAAAAAGAAAGACGGCGCCCTTCGCCCTGTCCAAGATTACCGAAAACTCAACGAAATGACAATCAAGAACCGATATCCATTACCACTCATTTCGGATCTTATGGACAAACTCAGAGGCGCCAAATACTTCACCAAGCTAGACGTACGCTGGGGATATAACAATGTACGCATAAAAGAAGGCGATGAGTACAAAGCCGCCTTCCGCACCAACCGAGGACTGTTCGAACCAACAGTCATGTTCTTTGGACTCACAAACTCCCCCGCCACGTTCCAATGGATGATGAACGACATCTTCCACGACCTAATCGCCGAAGGAAAGGTAACCATATACCTCGACGACATCCTCATCTTTTCGAAGAACCTCCAAGAACACCGACAGATAGTCCGACGAGTACTTCGACGCCTACGGGAGCACAAGCTGTTCCTCAAAGCCGAGAAGTGCGAGTTCGAGGTACTAGAAACGGAGTACCTAGGAGTAATCATCAGTGAAGGATCGGTCCGAATGGACCCAGTCAAAGTCAAAGGAATTACGGAATGGCCGACTCCTACCAAAAAGAAGGAATTACAGAGCTTCCTGGGCTTTACGAATTTCTACCGAAAATTCATAAAGAACTACTCTAAAATTGTACGACCAATGACCCAACTCACCGGGAACGCCCCTTGGAACTGGGGCGCCGCCCAAAACCAAGCGTTCCAACAACTGAAGAAGCAGATGGCAGAGGACGTCATCCTAGCCCTACCAAAAGAAGATGGAAAGTTCAGAGTAGAAGCAGACTCGAGCGAAGGAGCCATCGGCGCCGTATTAAGCCAGCAGCAAGACGGCAAATGGAGACCGGTAGCCTTCCTTTCAAAGTCGTTGACGACGACGGAAAGGAACTACGAAATATATGATAAGGAACTCCTCGCCATAATGCTCGCCCTCGCCGAATGGAGACATTACCTCATGGGAGCCGCCGTAGACTTCAAAGTGTGGACAGACCATCAGAACCTTCAATATTTCCGCAAACCCCAGAAACTTAACCGCCGACAAGCCCGCTGGGTTACAGAACTCGCCGAATACCATTTCTCCCTTCATCACAAGCCCGGCACGGCGAACCGAAAAGCCGACCTTCTATCCCGACGGGATGATCACAATCAAGGAAAGGAAGACAACGATGAAATCGTAGTCCTCAAACCTGAACACTTCCGCGCAATGATCATGCCCACGACATCCAGCATTCACTCGAAAATCAAGCGTACTACCGAGAGTACCGACAAGTGGGACCGAGGAATCTCCGACTCCTTAAACCACAAATGAGGCATCACAATGGAGAAAGGACTCCTGATGCTCACCGGAAGAATCTATGTGCCACGAGACGAAAAGCTCAGAGGAGAAATCATCGCCATGTCCCACGACCATCTCACTGCCGGACACCCAGGCATCGACAAAACCAATGAACTCGTCCAAAGAGAGTATTGGTGGCCAAAGATCAAGCAGACTGTCGAAAGATATGTAAAAGGATGCGAGACTTGCCAACGAGTCAAGTCCAACACTCAGGCCCGAAAAGCACCCCTCCATCCCAACGCAGTCCCCTCTGAACCATGGACCCACATCTCCGTAGACCTGATCACCGGTCTCAAAGAATCTGGCGGATACGACGCCATTCTAGTCATAGTAGATAGATTTTCAAAAGAAATCATTCCAGTAGCATGCAATGGAACCCTCACGTCTGAAGGAACCGCCAAAATATTCCGCGACAAGGTCTTCGCCATTCACGGAATGCCAAGAACCGTAATATCAGACCGAGGCCCTCAATTCGTCTCGAAATTTATGACGGATCTCTATCGAATCCTCCAAATCACCCCCAACGCTTCCACCGCTTTCCACCCGCAGACAGACGGACAAACCGAAAGGGTTAACCAAGAAATCGAAAAGTACCTCAGGATATTCACTAGGTACCAACAAGACGACTGGCACGAATGGCTCGCCCTGGCAGCATTCGCCCACAACAATCGGAAACATTCCGCTACAGGGCAAAGCCCTTTCTTCACCATCTACGGACTCAACCCTAGAGTCGTCCCAGAAACAGAACGCCGAAGCCCTTTCACCAACCCCGCAGCCGGAAACTTCGCATCACAAATGCAAAAGATCCACAAACTATGTGAACAGGCCCTTCAAGAAGCCGCCGCTAAAATGAAGACCCAGTATGACAAACGAAAGGGCAAGGCGATCAACTACAAAAAGGACGACTTAGTCTGGCTCGATACCACAAACCTTCACCTCCCACGACCAAAGAAGAAACTCGACGACAAACGAGTAGGCCCATTCCGAATCCTTGAGAAAGCAGGTGCTTCCGCCTATAAACTCAAACTTCCCCCTCATTGGCGCATTCATCCTCGCTTCAACGAGAAACTCCTAACACCATACACGCCCCCGGCATTCCCGAACCAAGAACTACCACCACCACCACCTCCAGATCTTATCGAAGATGAAGAACAGTACGAAGTCGAAGAAGTCCTCGACACTCGAACCCGAAGGGTAAGAGGAAAGAGGGGTCAACCTTCTCGATTAGTAACCGACTACTTCGTAAAATGGACAGGCTGGACCAGGGAACACAATGACTGGGTAACTGAAGAAGACATGGAGAACGCTCAAGAAGCGATAGAAGACTATCAGCAGAGCCAAGCAGAACACGGAAGAGCAGTAACGGCCGAAGTAATCGTAAACCCTAAAGCAATAAAGGAAATAGTGGGACACGAGTACAAGGAAATCGGAGACGGAACATGGAATTACTTTTACACAGTCGAACGAAACGATGGAAAAAGAATTCAAGTTCAAAACCCGGATGGAGAAGTATGGATTGAATATATTCAGGACTACTGGAGAGCACTGAAGGAAGAACTAGAGGAGATGGAAGAGCCCTAATGGCAGTCAGGACGACTGCCTTAACGAGAGGGTAATGTTACGATTTCTCGCACTTATTCATTTTCTTTCCTAATTATCAGAAGACCGAGTTATCCCCGACCCCACGTGACCATACCAGAACCGGACGACTTGGTCCAAGTACTTATCGACTACGGCTCGCGTTTCCAGCACGACAACCGTATTGTCTTCATGTGTTGTAGCTATTATTAGTGTTACAGTTTTCGTATATAAGTAGGTAGCCCTTCGCTGTAATACCCCAGCTTCGAGCTAAAGTTTATTAATACCGAACTTCCCTCTTAACTCGCTCGACTAAGAACTTAGTCCGACTCCTTCACTTATATCCGAACTATCCGAGACTCTCAGGTGACTGTCCGAACACGAGACAGCCTGAGTTTACTCTTGTTTGGATCACGTGAGGTTCGGGTCTAACAAGGAGTGTGTTACTGTGTAGATATATGGCACAAACCATGAATCTCCTTCAACACAATTCCAGTCAGGCTGATATTTTCAATTTGGACAATCAATGAGTTTCAAGGCCAGTCAGTCACCTATGTGGATTTGGAATACTATGTCCTTCTGAAACCTGCTTTTTCACATAGATGACTCTATGCAGCACTTAGCCACTGCAATTTTGGACATGATTAAATTTGAGTTTTCTTCCAAATGCAAAGGTACAAATACTTTGAATGTTGTATATCCTGAAGCTCTATCACAGTCATAATATGTATTTTCTCTCAAACTAACACCTCAAGATTGGAGTAATAAGCTGGGTTTGGGGCAGGCCCCAACAAGCTGAAGTCCTGTGTCATAGTCAGGTTGCTGGGTCCCAAGGTATGAGGGCCCAGCAATCATGATGAAGACATGGGACAGAAGCTTGTCTATATAATAATACAGATCAGCACAGCCACACAACTTGCTTATGTAAAATTAGCAGACTCTGAAATCTCCACCTCTCTTCTGTATGCACTGCCATGACTGGCTATTGTGTGACCAGTCCTGCCAGCACTGCCACAACTGGGACCTGCCTTTTCTGGAATCTGGCTCTTTCCGACACCAAGGGAGGAAAAATGTTGGTATGCAGACCATTGCAGAAGCTGTTTGTGCTTAAAAAAATTGTATTAAAATGTACTTTCATAATATTAGCTATTATTTTGAAGGGTGGTTGAACAAGTAACTCCTGCAATGACACAATATGCAGCATTGAGCATTTGAAAAGGGACATCAGGGGCCTTAGGGCTGCATGCCATAGCTATATTGTAGAAGAATACAGTGTCTATGAGTGTCTGCAGCCATGTCAAGTTATTTGTAGCTGCTTACCAAGTACCAATAAATATGGCATTATATATGACCATCACAACTGTAATTATACAGCCCAAAGCCATTAATCTCCTTCAAGGGTTATATGGTTTATGGAGAGGGTGTGGAGCCTTAAGGGACATATTCATCAGAGCTTCTTTGTCAAAATGCTACTATTATTTGGGATGATATTCTAATACAGAATTGCTCTGACATTGAAACTGTTGAACATATCAGAATAGAAACAGCTATAAGAGTGTAGCATAAGAAATATGTAAGGGATAGAAAATAGGGTGGTATACACACCTCAGTCAGTCATGTAGTCATTGTGAACAGCTGAGGTGCAGCAAGGGGAGAATAGGTAGATATAGGTGGATACTATGTATAGGAGAAATAATCTAAATATAGTAAGTATGTTTGGTCAACTATATGAAACATTGGTACAGTGGGGTATATGATAGGCTTAATATCTGACAGAACACACTCTATGTAATATTCACAATAAGGCTTTGCACCATTTCTGTATGGTACTATTATGTATCTATACTACTGTCAGAGGGTTCCATTGATTTGGATCATGCCAGTCTTCTATGACTACTTTAAAATAGACAAATATATGTACTTCAGCTGGCACAAGAGAGATATAAAAGACTAAGGTATCTGGGTAACTACAGTGATGCTATATAATGATAGACTGGAGGTATGGTAAGAAAGAATGAGCATTGATGAATAAAGAAACAGTATCATATATGGATAATATCTCCAATATGTTGCATTTTCATGTCATCAATTTAATACAAAGAGAGTCTAATCAGTAAACATGGTCAGGCACACTATGAGTAAAACAATTGTATTGAATCAATAGTACCGAATTGTATGAGGAGAGTATAATCAGTAAACTAAGGAGTGATGTAACTAATGGGTAGAGCAATAAGTGTAAGGTATATGTACCTCAGTAAGGCACACTGGGTGAAATGACTGAGCAACAATGGTATCTATGGCTGACTTATATATGATCCAAACAAAGGAGTGTGTTACTGTGTAGATATATGACATGAACCATACATCTCCTTCAACACACTTCCAGTCAGGCTGACATTTTCAATAACAATCAATGAGTCTCAAGGCCAGTCAGCCACCTATGTCGGTTTATAATATGTCCTTCTGAAACCTGTTTTTTTCACATGGATGACTCTATGCAGCACTTAGCCACTGCACTTTTAGACAAGTTTTCTTTCCAGATGCAAAAAGGTACAAATACTTTGAACATTGTATATTTTGAAATTCTATTAGGAGTAGTAAGCTGGGTTTGGGGCGGGCCCCAACAAGCTGAAGTCCCGTGTTGCAGTCAGGTTGCTGGGTCCTGAGGTACGAGGGCCCAGCAATCGTGACAAAGACACGGGACGGAAGCTTGTATATATATAAATGCAAGGTGCCTCCGAAGTACATAATACACGTCAAGGGCTTCATTTTACTTCATAATCAATGCAAATTAATCATACATCAATGCAACTTCGTATAACCCCCCTTGATCAAATATGTAGCTCTCTCGGCGAAGGTATACACCGACTCCTGCGTGCTGGCCAACGGCTGCAGGCACACAAAGCTAGGGCACGTATTCCCGATCAGCCCTGCTTTCTTAGTATGAAAAGAGAGCTCTCTTACGAAAACAGACGCATCAACAATCCTCACACCCTTCAAGCCTTTCATCTTCAAATCTGGGTCGACGACACTCCAGTCAGCGTGACGGGGGAGGCATGATGGAGTGGAGGGTAGATGTTCCTACCATTGGGAATGTGTACCGGATGCCTGGGCAGGTAGTGTGCTATTTTAGCGGGGTGGAGCGGCCACTAAGTTCCGACATTGACCTGCAGAGTGACCGGAGCTGTGCCAGGCACACATAGACGTTGCAGGAGATCAAGGAAAACTGTGTCACTGGCGGGAAGACAGGTGATGAAACAATCAAAGAGGAATATAAGCGGATCATGCTTTAACAGCTATCAGTGCTCAAGATTGTGACTTGTACAGGCAACAAAAGTGTGCTGAACATTCTCCTGCATATGCAGAAACGCGTCTCGACGAATGCGGCAGACGCAGCTCCGGGCAGAGATGTTCTTCCTGTGTCCGGAGCCTGGGGACGGGAATGCGAGGTGGAGGCCGTTGTGGAGACAGATTATTCATGAGGCGCTTCCACCAATGACTCAGGAAGAAGATGAGCGGTGGGAGTGGCTTCGGTAGGATAGTACGTATATGGGATATTGCATTGAGAAGTGCACGGTGTGGGGGTTAGCAACGGGAGGACAGAACCTTCGAGTTGAAGGAAAGCTGTCGTTGAAGGTGTCTTCCGGTCGTTTACAATTGTGGCAAACCACCTGTACGCGATACCGGAGAGGATTTCGTGCACCCGATGGCGAGCGAACCCCCCAGTATGATGTTTTGGGTGGCAGGCCGACGACAGGAGGGAAAGTATGAGAAAGTTTCAGTATTTCAGGTGGTTGATGCTGAGGAGAGAGCGATCCTGGAGAAGTCAGGGGTCGTGAAAGAGAAGGTTGAACTGGACTTGTGCTGAGAAGGGACGTGTGTGTCAGAGAGTGGAACTCCTTCACGAGTTGGTCGGAGTTTCATCTCAGCACGCGCGGCACACTAGCTCGGTCGCGATCTGTGGTTGGCCCTGATTGTACTGATATAATCGCCAGATGATGTTTGTTCCTTATGCTCTCTCATATATCACTGGCAACTCGATGACAAAAGGAAGATTACGACAGTGATCATCACCGTCGGCATCAGAGATTGGACGGGTCCTGAAAGTTCTGAGCTACCCCAGCCATATAAACTTTTCTTATTTCTGTATAATTTAGTACACAGGCTGGCCCTTTCTCTCATTCTTACTCTCGCTCTCTTTTGGATTCTGGAAAGTTATGGGTTGTTCGTCGAGCCAACCGACATTCACTGGTGCCGGGCCATCCATTGCTTCAGGTGCTAATCCTCTGATCTGAATCCACGGAAGGAGGTGAACGTTACGCGTCCTTGCGATATGGGAAATCTTCTGCAGTATGTGACTGCAAACCGTTGTTTGTATCTTCGTTGGTACTAATCTCTCTTCGCAGGGCAAACGACGGGCTGCAGATGTATTATTCCCGGAAATCTAGGATAGTAATGGCGGGGGGCGTGTTCGTTGCTATTCTGTTGCTCATGATCGTGGTGATGATATACATTCTGAGACAGAGACGAAAGGTATGGCGTCTTTATGGGATTAAAGAAGGATGTTATTGAATTCTCACGTAGGCTCAACCAGGAGACCATAGAAGTATTGTCGGATCGGGGAAAAAGCAGGAAGGATACAACAAAGAGGACGACGAGATTGTCTCATCATCGTATGTGAAAGTTTGCCTGTGGAATAAGCAGCGTTACTTGTATTTCTAGTTTCGTGCATTTAATTGATCCTTCCGTAGATAAGAATTAGTGTTAAGTATTTGGAGTACTAGATCTATAATTCGTACCAGGAGATTACGGTTTGTACGCAATTGACTCATGATTTGTCTCCGTGGAGACTTTTCGGAAGTCCGGGCGCTGAGCTTCGACATCCTCGCTGCGCAAGTCGGTAAATACATGGGGTCCGCTAGTCTCCGTGTTGGCGGTAGTATCTTCAGTGGTGGAATGCTGCCATCTCATCTCGACGGTGCTAACTTCTGCACCATCCCCATGAGACTGGCCTCGGCTGACGCGGATAATGATCATAGAGAACTAGATAACGGAGTCAACTTCAAAATCCAGAGGGGTGGCGGAAGGATACATACGACAATGCCGATAATAGGACACTGGACGTCAAATAGGACAAAGCAGGTGTAGCTTTCGAAACCCAGAGTGATTAATTGGGCTATAAGTACGGCGGTGTACACGGCGGCTACAGAGCAGTTTATTGAGCATCAAGGAAAGTATATAATATAGTACACGCATGGAGGAGGCTACTGACCGGATTCTACGATGAAAGTTATGACACCATTCAAGGGGTCGGAACCTTGTCTTGTCACTGGTATATTGCGGCGTACCCTCCAGATGCGAAAGGATATAAGTGCTGTTCCGAGTGGGGGGAAAACATGAGAATGGCATTCGTGTACCAACTTGGTGATGATGCATACCAGTGCAAATGATGTTAGCAGCTAACGTTGCAACGGTGAAGACAGTGTCGAAATGGATCAACTCATGGAAAGTCGTAGTGGGATCTGCCAGGTTGACCAAGATGTAGATACCTATCACTGTCCAACATCAAGGCGCAGAGGTTAGAGACTGAATGCGCAGAGTCCGACACTAGCTGGTACTCACCAATGTCCGCGGCGAAGAGGAACAGAGGAACAGCTATTATGAGGCATTTCTGCATCCAGACGATGTACGTCCGATAAACCTGTTTTTAGAGATAATCAGCGTCTTGCCGAAGACGAAAAAATCGGCAGGGATGAGAAGCCTACAAGGAAGGCATCAGCAACGACTGTGACCAACACCCATGGGGTGTTCTCAACGAGGCTCCAGGCGGACGAAGAGAGATATATATTGAGCGCTCCTCCATGCAATTCTAGGTGAATTATACCATTCAGCGTGCGGGCTATAGTTGTCGTACAGCGCTGAAACAACCTCAGCGACACCCAAACGAGGCGAGATTAGGTACACACCCAGGTTATCAAAAGGAAAAGAGCGATATGGGTTCCCAAGAGGTACTTGTGCGGTCGCTTTGTCTTGTAGCGGTGATACAAAACAAGGCTACAAAGACATGCAACCACGACATACGCGCCTAGAGGATTACATCTGATTAGAGGTAAATCATCGAAGAAAAGATAAAAGGAACGTACCATAGAGAAACGTCGACAGGTATGCTGCAACGTAGACAGACTCAATAGCGATGTTACCCATCGTTTATCGCTGAGAGCTGGAAAGGGCCTGGTGTCCCGGGAAATATCCCCCGGCTGTGCACAATCATGTGCTACGATCGACTCGTATGGTCTTCGATTGCGCATTCCGGAGGGTTCACGCCCGAATGAATGGAGATAGGCCGCAGGCGGTGAGGTTCCACACAAAAACTTAACAGTCGGAGTCTTTGGCGCGGTCTGGAAGGAGAGAACGTAAAGATTGGGTCTATTATTATTTTAAAACTTTTGGTTTGTGCCTCGGGGAGCTCGAATAGATTGCTTTATAGAAGTAACGATGGATACAGAGTCGACGTAAGCGTATCGCCGGCAAGTGGATGGCGTGTAGCTAGCGATAGTCACTGCAATTGCACGTGGCATCGTAAGGGCCGGATCGAGCGTTACCGAGTCCAAGACGCCGACTCCCACGGTCACTTTCGTCCCACTGCACACTACACTCCGTATCGTTCAATAAAGAACCAAATGGCACCGTTCACCACGCCATGACCACCGCCATAGCTGCTTTCAAGAAACAACACAAATCACCATTTTATTAGGTTTTTGGCGGACGAATCCTCGGGACACGCGGTCACCTATCGTCGAGGAGTGTACTGGAGAACATCAGGCTACTTGAAGGGAGCCTTGTATCGACTACGATTTTCGGTGCCAATTATCTAAATGATCTCAAATGCGTTTAATAGAAACGTCGAAAGATACGCTCCGAAGTCGAATCATGAACGGCAGTCATCGTTCATGGGGAAGAGTTAGTTAAGCGTTTCGCTAGCCCGTACACCTCGGTCATGTCTCAGTATTCCACGGATAGGCGATGATTTCCCTGTTCGATCGGATTAGATATGAGCTTGGCAAGTTACAGTGTGCCGTTTGAACTTTGGTGACATTGTATTTGGGGATACATGCTGAATGAACCACCAGATGTAAGAAAATGTGGTCCTTGGCAGTGTCCACGCCGTGAGTTTAACCTCCTTGAAGAGGCGCCGAGATTCGCTGAGGTCGGAAATGAAGTATCAGAACGGTCAGTTTGTGCTCCACAACCCATTGAAACCGCAGATTCGAAAATAGGAGAAGGACATGGAACTCCTTCAGAAAGACCATAGATCAAGCGCTTCTGTTCAGGAGAGAAACCAGCTGATAGAAAAGAACGAAATGCTGTGGAAGGGGATTGACGTGTGGGTCCA
The DNA here is from genome assembly GCA_030435615.1 of Armillaria luteobubalina. Taxonomy (NCBI): domain Eukaryota; kingdom Fungi; phylum Basidiomycota; class Agaricomycetes; order Agaricales; family Physalacriaceae; genus Armillaria; species Armillaria luteobubalina. Next base: position 611,201 of record JAUEPU010000029.1, on the reverse strand, counting down.
AGTTCTGAAATGATTTTACATGCCTTATCTATTTTTATCTAACCCTATGTATTCGGACCGTGAAGCGGCGTTAGCAGGGCAAAGAGTGATTGCACTCCTTGAATTTGAGATTCTACTTATGGACGATATATATATAAACGCAAGGTGCATCCGAAGTACATAATACGCGTCAAGGGCTTCGTTTTACTTCATAATCAATGCAACTTCGTATAACCCCCCTTGATCAAATCTGTAGCTCTCTCGGCGAAGGTATACACCGACGCCTGCGTGTTGGCTGCAGGCACACAAAGCTAGGGCACGTATTCCCGATCAGCCCTGCTTTCTTAGTATAAAAAGAGAGCTCTCCTACGAAAATAGACGCGTCAGCGATCCTCATACCCTTCAAGCCTTTCATCTTCAAATCCGGGTCGACGACACTCCAGTCAGCGTGACGGGGGAGACATGATGGAGTGGAGGGTAGATGTTCCTACCATTGGGAATGTGTACCAGATGCCTGGGCAGGTAGTGTGCTACTTTAGCGGAGTAGAGCGGCCACTAAGTTCCGACATTGACCTGCAGAGTGACCGGAGCTGTGCCAGGCACGCATAGACGTTGCAGGAGATGAAGGAAAACTGTGTCATTGTCGGAGGGAAGACAGGTGATGAAAGAATCGAAGGGGGGTTTACGCAGATCATGAGTCAACAGCTGTCGGTGCTCAAGACTGTAACCGACTCAGGCAACAAAAGCATGTTGAACGTTCTCGCGCATATGCAGAAACGCGTCTCGACGAATGTGGTGGACGCAGCTCCGGGCAGAGATGTTCTTCCTGTGTCCGGAGCCTGGGGACGGGAATGCGAGGTGGAGGCCGTTGTGGAGACAGATTATTCATGAGGCGCTTCCACCAATGACTCAGGAAGAAGATGAGCGGTGGGAGTGGCTTCGGTAGGATAGTACGTATATGGGATATTGCATTGAGAAGTGCACGGTGTGGGGGTTAGCAACGGGAGGACAGAACCTTCGAGTTGAAGGAAAGCTGTCGTTGAAGGTGTCTTCCGGTCGTTTAAAGTTGTGGCAAACCATCCGTATGCGATACCGGAGAGGGGATCGTGGATCGTGCACCCAATGGCGAGCGAAACCCCCAGTATGATGTTTTGAGTGGCAGGCCGACGACGAGAGGGAAAGTATGAGAAAGTTTCAGTATTTCAGGTGGTTGATGCTGAGGAGAGAGCGATCTTGGAGAAGTCAGGGGTCGTGAAAGAGAAAGTCAAACTGGACTTGTGCTGAGAAGGGACGTGTGTGTCAGAGAGTGAAACTCCTTCACGAGTTGGTCGGAGTTTCATCTCAGCACGCGCGGCACACTAGCTCGGTCCCGATCTGTAGTTGGCCCTGATTGTACTGATATAATCGCCAGATGATGTTTGTTCCTTATTCCCTCTCATATATTAATGGCAACTTGATTACCAAAGGAGGATCGTGACAATGATCATCACCGTCGGCATCAGAGATTTGACAAGAATATGACCGACCCCTCACCGAGTCGATACGGGTCCTGGAAGTTCTGAGCTACCCTAGCCATATAAAGCAGACAGAACTTTTCTTATTTCTGTATAATTTAGTACCACAGGCTGGCCCCTTCTCTCATTCTCATACACACTCTCTTTTGGATTCTGGAAAGTTGTGGGTTCTTCGTCGAAACCGACATTCAGCGATGCCGGGTCATCCATTGCTCCAGGTGCTAATCCCCCTAGAATCCACGGAGGGAGGTAAACGTTACGCATCCTTGCGGTATGGGGAATCTTCTGCAGTATGTAACTGCAAACCGTTGTTTGTATCTTCGTTGGTACTAATTTCTCTTCGCAGGGCAAACGATGGGTTGCAGATATATTTTTCCCGGAAATCTGCGATAGTCATGGCGGGGGGTGTGTTCGTCGCTATTCTGTTGCTCATGATCGTGGTGGTGATATACATTCTCAGACAGAGACAAAAGGTATGGCGTCTCTATGAGACTAAAGTAACATGTTACTGCATTCTCCCGTAGGCTGGACCAGGGGATCGTAGACGTATTGTCGGATCGGGGAAAAAGCAGGAAGGATACAACAGAGAGGACGACGAGCCTGAGATTATCTCGTTATCGTATGTGTGAACGTTTGACTATGGAATACGCAGCGTCACTTGTATTTCAAGTTTCGTGCATTTAATCAATCATTCCGTAGATAAGAATTAGTGTTAAGTATTTGGACTACTAGATCTATAATTTGTACTAGGAAATTAAGGTTTATATTCAATTGACTCATGAGTTGTCTCTGTAAAGACTTTTCGGAAGTCCGGGTGCTGAGCTTCGACATCCTCGCTGCGCAAGTCGGTAAATACATGGGGTCCGCTAGTCTCCGTGTTGGCGGTAGTATCTTCAGTGGTGGAATGCTGCCATCTCATCTCGATGATGCTAACTTCTGAATTATCCCCATGAGACTGACCTCGGCTGACGCGGATAATGATCATAGAGAACTAGACAAAGGAGTCAACTTCACAACTCAAAGGGGCGGCGGAACGATACATACTACGATACCAATGATAGGACACTGGACGTCGAATAGGACGAAGCAGGTGTAGCTTTCGAAACCCAGAGTGATTAATTGGGCTATAAGGACGACGGTGTACACGGCGGCTACAGAACAGTTTATTGAGCATCAAGGAAAGCATATGATATAGTCCACGCATGGAGGAGGCTACTAACCAGATTCTACAATGAGAGTTATGACACCATGCAAGGGATCGGAACCTTGTCTTGTCTCTGATATATTGCGGCGTACCCTCCAGATGCGAAAGGATATAAGTGCTATTCCGAGTGGGGGGGAAACATGAAAATGACATTCGTGTACCGACTTGGTGATGATGCGTACCAGTGCAAATGATGTTATCAGCTAGCGTTACAGCGGCGAAGGCAGTGTCGATATGGATCAACTCCTGGAAAGTCGTGGTAGGATTTGCCAGGTTGACCAAAAAGTAAATTCCCATCGCTGTCCAAGGCCAAGGCGTAGACATTAGAGACTGAATGCGCAGAGTCCGACACTAACTGGTACTCACCAATATCCGCGGCGAAGAGGAACAGAGGAATGGCTATTATGAGGCATTTCTGCATCCAGACGATGTACGTACGATAGACCTGTTTTCAGAGAGGATCAGCCCCTTGATTAAGACAAAAAAATCGGCAGTGATGGGAAGCTTACAAGGAAGGCATCGGCAACGACTGTGACTAACACCCATGGCGTGTTCTCAACGAGGCTCCAGGCGGACGAGGGGGGGTATAGATTAAGAGCTCCTCCATGCAATTCTAGGTGAATTATACCATTCAGCGTGCGGGCTATAGTTGTCGTACAGCGCTGAAACAGCTTCAGCGATACCCAAATGAGGCGAGATTAGGTACACACCCAGGTTATCAAAAGGAAAAGAGCGATATGGGTTCCCAGGAGGTACCTGTGCAGTCGCTTCGTTTTGTAACGGTGATACAAAACAAGGCTACAATGGCATGCAACCACAACGTACGCGCCTGGAGGATTATACCTGATTAGAGATAAATCATCGAAGAAGAGATAAAAGAAACGTACCAAAGAGAAACGTCGACAGGTATGCTGCAACGTAAGCAGAGTCGATAGCAATGTTACCCATCGTTCATGCTGAGAACTGGAAGGGGCTTAGTGTCTCGCATCGCGAAATTTTATGCGGCTGAGCGCAGTCATGTGTTTACTACGATCGACTCGGATGATCGTCGATTGGGCATACCGGAGGGCTCACGCCCGATTGAATGGGATTCGGCACCGCAGGTGGTAGGTATGTTCCACAAAAACCTTTAAGTCGGTGTCTTTGGCGTCCGCCGGTCTGGAACGAGAGAACATGAAGATCGAGTCTACCATTTTGATTTTTTGCCAGAGCCTCTGGGAGCTCCGACAGATTACTTATCGGGTATAAAATATGGGTATAGAATCTGCGTAAGCGCATCGCTGGGTAACAAGTGGAAGGCGTGTAGCTAGTGATAGTTGCAGGACAAGCTACGAATCCACCTAGTCCCGTCTGGAAAGCGCACGTGACATTTGAAAGATCGGGCCGAGCCTTACCAGGTCCAAGACACTGACTCCCACGGTCATTTTCGGGTCAACCGTTTTCTTTCAATCCATGCACTGCATACTACACTCCGTATCGTTCAATAAAGAACCAAATGGCACCGTCCGCCACGTCATGACCACCACCATGGCTGCTTTCAAGAAACAACACAAATCATCGTTTCATTAGGGTTTTGGAGGACGAATCCTCGGGATACGCGGTCAACCTGTTGTCGAGGAGTGTACTGGAAAACATGAGGCTAGTTTACTGGGAGCCTTGTATCGACTACGATTTTCGGTGCTGATTCTCTAATGATCTCAAATGCGTTTAACTGACACCGTTATTGAACAGTGAGGTGGTGGAGCAGTCGTCGTCATCACACAAACCGACTGATGCCGTGCTGGTGGTTCAACCCGGTGTGAACATGATCCAGTCCACACAGCGAGCGGTAGTCGCGCCAAATCAGTCGAAGATGGCTCCGACCGCCCAAGTGATGGTGTTGTATTGACATTGTGATAAAAAGAGGTGTTCCGCGTTGTCTTGGCAGTATCGGACGAACGTGACCGCGTCGCGAGAAACATGGCCTTCTTAACCGGCAGGCATTGCCCTTTCTCTCTATCCGTCATATGACATGTTATCCAACCGGCAGTTACTTACAAAAATCAGAGTTACGACACCCAGCGCTTACATTCAGTCTCAGCGGGGGCGCTAAACAGGAAAGAGGCGCTCGAATCAGAGTTTTTTCCATCTCCATCGATAACATCTGTCAGCGGGCAGCTGTAGACCGGTCATGTCTGACCGGCACCGAGTCGATGAAGTATCCAGCAGACACTCTTCTAAAGGCATCTCCGATTGTACAGGATCACCCGGAAGGGTCATCGCGGAACAATGGCTCGAAATCGCATAAAATTAACGACGAGAAGCCAAAGGACATGGAGACTGGCAAGGAAAACGTCAATTCAGATGGTGTTGAGATCGAACCATTGTTGAGCCCAGGAAAACAGGACCGTATTCCCTCTACTGTTTCGACCTGGCCTTTCCTCCGTTATCGGTCGAGCGTCTAATTTGCTTCGAGTTGTTCATTCCACGCATGTATTCTGACCATGTTAACGAAAATCCTATTACGAGATTATGTTGATGCCGCAGACGACGAGGGACTCACCCGAAGCTATGATTCTGGCCGCCCTGCCAGGATCTAACGCTCCATGCTCTGGCTTGGCCATGACTCCAGCCGCTGACAATCATTCAAGCGTAGCACGTCCACTCTGATGACTTTGAGTCGACATACCAGATTTGTCGGAATTCTCCTTACTTCGCAGTGAGGTCTAGCAATCCTAGTACGGATGGCTATGATAATTGTCCCTATTTATTCGAGTTTACTGACAGCCATGCAATTACAGTTCTGCGGGGTAGTCTCCGGTAGAATGTGATACCGACCCATGCCTATGGTTGGCTATGATAACCGGTCGGAATCTATTACGGGAGAAAACGGTTTTCCTGGTGAGTCACGGTTCATCGATGGGCATCAGCCCGCACATCTTGATGTTTTCATCACTTCTCGATCACGGGAGACATACGAAGCCGCTGTCGATTCACCTATTGAACGAAAAGGAAAGAGATGTGGAACCCAGCAATTGTAGTATGGTCAGTGAAAATCATTCCCAGACTTTATTTTGTGGATGGCTCTAATTTTAACTTGACATTAGTGTGCCGGTATTATCTTTTCCGCTATGCCTTGGAGAATTGAGAACGCCGGTTGTCCTTAAACTACCTCCCACCTCGTCTTCTGTGATGTAATAGTACGGGTTCCCTCCTCGGTACCTATTTGCCGGCTCAACTTATCTACCACGATGTTTGTCAGTGATATATATACGGTCTAAGAGCTCTTTCACTTCAGAACTTGTCAAACAACCCCGGACATAGAATGCCGCCCGTCCCCGAAGGTTATCCTATAGAACAGATGTAAGTCATAATCTCCAAAATGAGAATTGTGTGCTGAATGATCTCATCTCAGGTCTGGACCGATGGTTCGTGAAATCGTGCGTTTCGTCTACGCAGTCATTAACATGGCAATTCAGATTGTCGGCTACCTCTTGCACTGGGGACTCTTCGGGACACTGTCTGTACAGCTTTGTGCGTTGCTCATTCTTTATTGATGTTGCTTCCAATACATTTGTGCTACTAGATCTGTATTATCTAGCATTTCCGAAGGACAGACCATTCGTAAAGAGCCTCGTCTATGGCGTCTATATTATTGAATTGGTTCAGACAATACTTGTTGCCCACGATGCTTTCGCAGTGTTCGGATATGGCTTCGGTGATTTGGAAGCAATCACAGAGATGCATTTCAATTCGCTCACACTTCCCTTTATGATCGCTATCGGTGCGTGCAGCATCTTCTACTCGTTTCCTGGAACTCATCACGACTACAGCCGCTTTTGTCGGGCAAGTCTTCTACGCTTACCGAATATATATATTGTCACGGTCACGAATCATACCCGCAGTCGTCTTTTGTGTTCGTTACCGTGCTCTTTATCCATGACAGTCTAGCTCATTCATCGGCAGCTGTCTTTTACCAGCGCTGTCGCATCTATAATCACAGGCGTCGGCTATTTCCAAGTGGGGGATCTCCTTAAACTCGATGAGCGGATGGCGTCTATCTTCGGCGGGGTAATTGGAGAATTACATATCCCGAGTTCATCGCGCTGATTAATTCTTAGATTTTGTGCGGTGGCTCTGCCTTGTGTGATATTGTCATCGCTCTCTGCATGACTTACTATGTGCACTCTTTCTGTCTTTCAATCGTCTTTCATTGACGTTCATGCATTGTAGCTTACGCGTAGCCAAACTGTTCTCCGTCGCACCCAAATTCTGGTCACAAAGATAATTCGTCTCACTATTGAGACGGGATCTGCGACAGGTATTGATTAACTCCTCCGTTTGCCATTGTTACAAGCTGAGTATTGCCTAATTCCAGCTATTACTAATCTTGTCACCATTATCCTGTTTCTTACGTTCCCTCGTCAGACCTTCTATATGGCTCCAACCTTGGTCATATCCAAGTTTTATGCCAATTCTATTTACATAGTGCTGAACTCGAGAGTCCAGATTATGGGTGGACGTGATACCTATAGGTCTTCTGATCTGGAGATCACGACCACTATGATAAGGGATATCACTTCTCATCCAGCGCAGGGCTCACAACGGACGCTAGTAGTCGCGATGGCTGAAGAGGCATCTAGCAGTGACGATGAAGCGGGTCGAATAAATGTCAGTCATGTTTCGGATTTGTGCGCTTTACTGGAGCTGATCTTCTACCAAGGATAAACCACAGGAAGGCGGTATGCATAACTGCTAGAGTGAAATTATTTGAACCCACTCTCGCCCTGCTACTAGATATATTCTGGTTCTTATACACATCAATACTAATTCATATCTTACGTCTGTATGCGTTAATGTGCTTCACCCCCTTTCCATATAGTATGTCACCAGTACACACTGGCCGTGTTTACGTGTATGTTGGAAAGTTGATTTTCTCGCTTATGGCTCCCAGTTCATACAAGCGCTCAATAACGATGGTTCGTATGCAGCGAATCTTGCGTTTCAGTCGATATGTTCGTGTGGTCGGTGTGTTTGCATTACTTAAATCTGCGTGCGTTCGCGTTATTCGTGTGCGTAACACAGGTGCATCAATTTGAATGAAGGGCGAGTAGGAGACGAATAAGAGAACTACAGCCGAGCAGCATTGCAGGTGTCCTGGAAGGTATTCCACGAATGGGCGATAGTTTCCCGTTCGATCGAGTAGATATGAGCTTGGCAAGTTATAGTGTGCCGTTTGAACTTTAGTAGCTCTGTATTTTGGTGATGCATGCTGAATCAACCACCAGACGTAAGAAAATGTGGTTCTACGCAGTGTCCATGCCGTGAGTTTAATCACCCTGAAGAACCGCCGAGATCGGAAATGAAGTATCAGAACGGTGATTTTGGGCCCCATAACCCACTGAAACCGCAGATTCGGAAATAGGAGACATATCCGAAATTCATTTATAAAGACAATCAAACCCTTCTGTGCTACTAGGAGAGAAAGCAACTCATAGCCAGGAACGGTATGCGCTGGAAGGGAATTTGACGCGTGGGTCCAAGTTTGGACTTCCATGTGCCTTAGAGGCTATCTACTTTTATCTAACTCTATGTATTCAGACCGTGAGGCAGCGTTAGCCGGGCAGAGTAATTGCATTCCTTGGATTCGAGATTCTACTCGTGTACAATATAAATAAAAGTGGAAGTAAGGTGCATCCCAAGTACATAATACACGTCAAAGGCATCATTTTACTTCATAACTCATGCGCTTTGAATATACATCAATGCTTCTTCACATAATCCCCCTTGATCAAATCCGCAGCTCTCTCAGCAAAAGCATACACAGCCGCCTGGGTGTTTGCTGCAGGCACGTAAGGCTAAGAAAGTAGCCCTAATTAGCGTCTTGCCTTTTCCTTATGGAAAGAGAGTTCTCTTACGAAAACAGACGCGTCAACAATCCTCACACCCTTCAAGCCTTTCATCTTCAAATCCGGGTCGACGACACCCCAGTCAGCGTGACGGGGAGACATGCTTGCTGTGCCAACAGGATGCCAGAGTGTATCAGCACCCTCACGAATGGCGGCTTCGGTGGTATTCGATGCGAACTCGAGAATATAGGCATCCCAAGCAGGCGCTGCGACGAATCTCTGAGACGCGTTGATGGCGGCTTGCATTATAGTCAAGTCTTGGGGATGCCCTAGGAGGTTGGGGTTGATGAGCGGTGGGTCGAAAGGGTTCGTGCTGTTGATCGTGATGTGGCCGCCTTGAATATGCTTGGTCAGCTTAGAGGAAGAAAAGACGGAATTGAGACATACGCGCTAGAGGGCAGACTACGATCGCTAGTATCGTGAAGTAGTCGCCTGTAGGCGGGATGGGATCTTGAGGAATACCATTCTATACTCGCTGTCAACGAAAAAAGGTATGAAGGCCCAGGGAATGGATATTCACCGAAAATACAAACTCAAAATGCGCCGTTTCATTTCCTGAGCATGGTTCATCATCCAGCAAACCGTCAGGCACCCTCAAGAAGCCTAACTGATTTCCTGAAGTGCTGGCGATATAGCCCGTACGATTTGCCTCCCATTCGGCTAGAGCCTCCTCCTGGAACGTCTCGTTTCGCAAATAAACATTCTCGATGGTGTCTGTACTGTTGACGGTCCAAGCTAAAGCATACCTCGGGTGATCGGTGAGGTTCTTGCCGACATCGGGGAGATGCACAGTTGGTGTTATGCCCACAGAAGTGAGCTCATCAGAGTCGCCGATACCCGAGTAGAGAAGGATGTGCGGTGTCCCGATAGATCCAGCAGAGAGAATGATTTCTTCAGTAGGTGAAAGGGTATACATTGTTTCTTGTGGCAAAGATGAAACTTGGGATAGAAGAGCATACGCGAGCGGTGCTTACCTCCAGCTAGTGTTTCGATGACTCGGCTTAAAGCCGCGCGCCACGCCAGTCACGGCATTCTAAGCCAAGCCACGGACCGTATCCGACTTGAACCAAGTCACTCGGGACTATCCGCTCCACGTGACTTGGCGTGACCTCAAGTTACCCAAGTTACAACTTCTCGCCGACGAATGACGATTCAGTCACGCTCCCACATGGCCGGATCAATGGGCCCGCACAGCCCCACAGACGATTCAAATGTCTTCCCCTTCTGTTTGGCTGTCCCGTTGACTGCCTCCGTTGCGCCCTGTCTCTGATCTCCCTCTCCTCCCCGCCCCTCCCTGCCCATGATCGATCACAGGCGACTCCCCGCGGCGTTGGTGTGTTGGGCAGACTCGGACTATTGGTGTCTGGGTTTGCTCAGCTCCCGGCTTTTTGCATGTTGGGCTCTTGGTGCCCATAATGCTGGTGTTCTCCTTCTGGTGGAGAGCACCCTGTCGTTCCTCTTTCGTTTCGTTCGTTTCCAATTGAGGGGAGGGGGGGGGTTCTCTTCTTTACCCTCCTTCTTTCCCTTTTTTTCGATGCAAACGACACACGACACGGACACGGGATCGCGTCGCGTCACTAAGCAATCATGTCGTGTCTTTACGTGTTCCCCTATCCATGGTCTGAAAACTGAACCGAGACATTTGCAGTGCCGCCACAGATCAGACAAGTATTCTGATTATTTGCCTTGCCACAGCCCTTGCATTAGTTGTTGGCATTGCAGTCGTAACCCTCGCTATTCAATCTGCCCTTGCCCGGAGGAGGAGACAAAACCGTCAATTGCAGCGTGCCTCTACCAACACACTTGGACTAATCATGCAGTTCCCGTTACCCCCTTCCTTTCTGCCAGCACAAGCACCAGCACAAGGAGCGCTGCCGCCTACGCCAACGTTGACTACAGAGCCCTACTCGTTCCCACGTCTGGATGTCAAACCGAAAGAGAATGGGGATTTTGAGTTGGAGGACATTGACCTGTACGTTCATGTTCATTTCGTCTGTGAGCCATGGCGGCAACCTTATCTGATGCATCACTAGGTCACTCGCTAACAAGAGCGGACGGTTCGAGGAACTTTGCAAGCGCTACCGACTTGCTCATTATGGTACTAAGGCAGCTCGCCGCGACCGGCTCATCAAGTTCAGCCTGGCTGGGATGGATCAATGGAAATCTTCGTTCGCTTTTTCCATGACTCACCTTGACTGGAAGGCTGACCGACTTGTTTTACAGTTTCTTTCAACCTACCCGCATAGCTCATAAAGGCGTAAGAGACGGCCGAGTGACTAAAAGAAAGCCAACACCGCGAGCCGCACGTATCCTCGGAACAAGCAGTCTATCAAATCTCTCCACCACCAAATTTCTACCAGTGGAAAGATCAAAAGATACTCGTAGCGATGCCGAGATCAACAGTATCATACCTTGGGTGAGTCCGACTCCATCTCACGGTGAGGTAGGCGACTGAACTCAGTTGCAGGCCGAGTCTCTTGTAGCCAAGATGGCACAAGTGCCACCTCAACCTCTTCGTCACACGCATCTTCCGGAGCGCAGGATTAATAGCGCGACCGGCGCTATGGGCATGCAAACCATGGTATGTCCATCTTGTTTTGTACGACTCTGCCACCT